>PVJO010008913.1:0-72529 GCA_004026905.1 Hystrix cristata | reverse complement strand
AAAAAAAAAAGAGAGGGAGGGAAGTGGGGAAAGGGGAGAAGAGGGGAGAGAGAGAGACAGAGAGAGAAGAGGGAGGGAGATTATACCTAACACCAGTGGATATTCTGATATTAAACCCAGAATTTGATAGTTTTATCCACTTAGATACAAGTGGATTAAGTAAATACAGTGTTTAAAGTAAAATTAAACAAAAAGCCATAGAGGTTCCCTCGTGGGGACTTGGCCCTCTGAACTGAACAGTGCAGGAGTCTCGAGGCTGACTGCACTTCTTCCACGCAGACAGCTCTCACCCTGGGAAGGGGGGCTGGACCGTGATCTGCCGCTGGTGTGATGTGCTCATGCCCTCTACACAGGGAGAAACATCTGGAGTAGGGGATGCGTGTGCTCTGCTTTAGGGATGACCACACGATTGTTGTGTCCATCACTTTCTCTTTTGCCAGATTGTCTTGGTTTGGTTCCATTTCCACTTAGCAGATCAGTGCTTAAATATAGCAGATTTTGAGTTGGTCATGGTGGCTCACCCCTGTCATCCCGGCACGCTGGGGGCTGAGACTGGAGGATCGCTGTGAGTTTGAGGCCGGCCTGGGCTACATAGTCCAAGGCAAGTCTGAACTATATAGTGAGAACCTGTCTCAAAAAAACAAAAGGCAGATTTTTTTTGAGAGTTGACGTAAAAATGATAAAGCTAAATTTCTTGAGCTATTTTTGGATATCATTTTAGGCTGCTGATTTGAATGCATTTTAGAAATACTTATTTTTTTTTTTTTTTTTGAGGGAGTTGGGATTTAGCTCAGTGATAGAGCACTTGCCCAGCAAGTGCAAGGTCCTGAGTTTGGTCCCCAGCACCACTCACCCCACCTCCCAGAAAAAAACTGCCCCCCAATAATTCAGGTTTATAGGTAGTGAAAGCCGTTGATGGTTAGTTTAGAAACAGCAAGCAATGGACAGGATTTGGACTTGGGAGCTAGGTGACCTCAGTCAAAACTAAGACTCTACAGCATACTCATTACGTAAACTTGGAAAAACACCTTACTCCTCAGAAACACAGTTTCTTCATCTATAAACACCAAGATGGAAACAATACCTTTCTCATTATCTTGTGAAGATTGCAATAGGTAACAAAATCCTACAGGGCCTGAAATGTGGAAGATACCCAGACCCAGGAAATGTTTATTTCCCTTCCTTCCCTTTGCCTGAGAAAAAGATAATAAAATAATAGGTTAATAGACCCCCTCCCCCTGGATCCTCAGGGGGGATTCAGGGTGATGCTCCCCTCAGGGAGGATTTGATCCTCAGGGGATGAAATCTGCTGAATCCATCCCCAATCCTTTAATCCCCTTTTTTTCCCTTTTGAGACAGGGTCTTGCTCAATTGTCCAGATGTGACTCGGATTTATGATCCTCCTATCTAAACCTCCCTCAGTGCTGGGATTACAAGTGTGTACCACCATGTCTTTTTTTTTTTTTTTGAGACAGGGTCTCACTGTGTATGTAGTCCAAGCTGGCCTTGAACTTGCTCTATATCTCAGGCAGGCATCTGACCGCAGCCTCTCTGGTTTTGCTTTGTTGTTGTTCGTTCTGGGGATTGAATTTAGGGCCTTGTGCTTGTTAGACAAGTCCCCTACCACTGAGCTAAATCCTCGACCCTCTCTGTAGCTTTTAAAAAATCTTTCATTTTGAGACAGGGTCTTGCAAAATCACGAAGTTACTCAGGCTGAACTTCAATTTGGAATCCTTTTGCCTTAGTCTCCCAGAGTGCTGGGATTACAGGTATGTGGCACCATTCTGGGCTCAGTTTTGTTTTCTCGATATTAACATTAGTAATTACTTTCAAGCCCAGTGTAGTGGTACACACTGTAATCCCAGCATTTGGGTGGCAGAGGCAGGAGGATCACTGCAAGTTTGAGGCCATAGTGTGCTTAAGGCCATCCTGAACTATATAGTGAGACCCTGTCTCAAAAAAAAAAAAAAGTAATTACTTTCCAGAGGCTAGACCAGGGGATACTTATACATTGTTACTGTGAGGTTTTGTTTTGATTTTTGGTATGTTTTGTGTCATTGTTTGTATTCTCATAGCACAGACAATGCTATGAGAAAGAAAGGTACTTATACTGCACATAAGTACAAAAAATAATTCTTTAGTTATGGATTCTTTTTAAATATTTGGAGGTTGGGGATTTAGCTCAAGTGGTAGAGCGCTTGCCTGGTAAGCGGTGAGGCCCTGAGTTCAATCCCCAGCAACTAAAAAAAAAATCTTTTTTAAATTTTTATTAGTACATGTTTGGAGTACCTAATGAATTCATTCATCCTGGGGAGTTGGTACATGTACATATCTTGATTCTTTTTACTACCCTCCCATCTCTTGGTCCCTTTAGTGACAGATTCTTTTTTCTCCGTATACGAGATACTTAATACTTTTTTTTCTTTTGGTTTTTTTGAGACAGAGTCTCATTATGTAGCCCAGGCTGGCCTCAAATTCATGGCTGTCCTGTCTCAGCCTCCTGAGTTCTGGGATTACAAGCATGTACCACCATGCCCTGCTAATGAATGGTTGTTGTTTTTGGGTTTTTTGTTTGTTTATTTGTTTGTTTTTTGATGCTGGGGATCAAACTCAGGGCCTTGTGCTTGCAAGGCAGGCACTGTAACCACTGAGCTAAATCCCCAGCCATAAATGGTTGGTGGATGGATTAGTATTTATGTTGCTGCATGTCAGCTGATGGCAATTTCTTCAACAAACTGTAAAAAAAAGTGATAGAAACTGCATTGATTAAAAAAGATGTCAGTGGGGTTGGGAATTTAGCTGAAGTGGTAGAGCGCTTGCCTAGCAAGCACAAGGCCCTGAGTTTGATCCCCAGCACCAAAAATAAATAAATAAAAATAAAAAAGATGTCAGACATAACAACTGATTACCATATGCAGACCTTATTTTGGTCTTCTTTCAAACAAACTTTAAAACAAAATACAGGATTCTTGCATATATGGGACAAGTGGAAATTTTAACTAGATATTTTATGAAGTTAACAGTACCACTTCAGGGGTTTTTGTTTGTTTTTGTTTTTTAAATTGATTGATTGATTGACTAAGACAGGATCTCGCTATGTAGTCCAGGCTGGCCCAAAACTTGCAGCAGTCCTCCTGCCTCAGCCTCCTGAATTTTTTTTTTTTTAAAAAGACATTGTCTTGCTTTATATAGTTCAAGCTAGTCTTGAGCTCATTATGTAGCCCAGGCTGGCCTTAAACTCCCAGTAAGCCTCTTGCCTCAGCCTCCGAGAGCTGGGATTATGGATATGCGCCACAATGCACCACTTTTTACTTACATTTGGAATTCATGGGCTCAAAGTTCTCCCACCTCAGCCTCCCAACTAGTAGGGACTGTAGGCATGTGCCACCATGCCTGTCTTTATTTATGTTTTTGGAAAGATTTATTTCAGCTCAGGATTTAGTTCAGTGGTTAGGAGGAAGCTTGCCTAGCAGGCACAAGGCCCAGAGTTCAACCCCCAGCGCACACATACACACGAAAGATTTATTTCACAATAACATGCTGAAATATGTGGACATAAAATAATATGTCTGGAATTTTCATTGAGATAATATGGAGGGTAAGAAAATAGGTGAAGACATCGATAAAGTAAGTTTTTTCATAGGGACTGGGTTTTAGGTCAGTGGTTAGAGTGCTTGCCTTGCGAGCACAGGCCCTGAGTTCAATAATCAGCACCAAAGAAAAAAAGTTTGTTCATGGGCCAGGTGTACCGGTGCAGGCCTATACTCCCAGCATTTAGGAGGCTGAGGCAGGCGGATTGCCCCAAGTTCGAGGCCAGCCTGGGATAGATAGTGAGACTGTCTCAAAAAGGGGAGGGGGTAAATAACAAGACAGAGTAGAATAAACTAGAGGCATGCATTTTCTTTTTCTTCGCCTTTATCTGAAGCACCTATGCTGTGGAAGAGAGGCAAGCATACTGCTCCAGTTAGTCCTCTGCTGTGAGCTGTTAACTCTAATGATGCTGCTGTTCTGTTTCACTGCGCATCTTCCTCCAGGGTTGTGTACCCTTCTGAAAACAGAGTCTTCCAGCCAGGGCTAATGGTGGGGGAGTTTGGTAACAGAGTTACCCTCAGTCAGATCCACTCATGTCCCCACCATGTTCTCCACAAGCAGCTGGCTGTTGTGTTCAGACTTTGACTTCAAAGTCCTAAGTTCCTTTTTCTGTTCTAAGAAGTTACTAAACTCTTCGGTGTGTGTTTGTTTCCTGGTGTGTATAAGGCATCGCCACACTGCCATAGGGTCTCCAGTTGGTGGCAACGTTGATTATTCTGGGGTTGGGTGTGGGTTTGTGCTGCATAACAGTGGGAGGAAGGTCTGTGGCACCACGTGTGCGTGTGGGTGGAGGCTGCTCCCTGCTTCCTCTAGGTGGGCTTCAGTTCCTCCCCACCCCGTGCGGGGACTCTAACCTAGGTCTTCACGAGTGCTAAGCCGACCTCCACCACTGAGCTACGTCTCCAGCCCAGCTCAGTCTTCTGTAAGAGATTTTCCTTTCACTTCTCATCTGATTCATAGTCAAGATGCTTTTTTTCCTAACTGATCTACCCTGTGTAGACATTACCTGTTGCCAGGAACTTAGAACTGTCATTTTGCCAGCAGGGAGAGAAACAAAGGATATAAAGTCCTGTAAAGGGCTGCTTTCTGTGTTTACTTTGCTGTTTGCCCTCTTTGGGTATTGTCAGTATTAAAGTTTCTGTTTCTTAGTTCTGCTTAACCAGAGCAGAGTGATAGAGTGAAGGGAGTGTTGAAGTAAATCTAACTGGGTGTGGTGCTGTGCACCTGTAATGCCAGGCTGAAGCAGGAGGATTGCTGTGAGTTTGAGTCCAGCCTGGGCTACATAGTGACTTAAAGGTGGCCTGAACTACATAGGGAGATCCTGTCTCCCCCCCGCCAAAAAAAGGTGGGCTGAGCCTCAGTTCCAAGGTTTTTTTTTGGGGGGGGTGTGACAGGGATTGAACTCAGGACCTTGTGCTTGCAAGGCAAGCACTCTAACCGCTGAGCTAAATCCCCAGCCCCTGTTTCTGAATTTTAAAAGGGGGATAGCACATCTCCTATTCCAACTCACAGAGTTGCTGGGAAGACCTAATGAAATGACACGTGTCAAAGACTTAAGGTGCTGTTAAAGTGCTGGCGAAATAGAACTAGAACAGAATTTTATATTTAAACTATGTCCTCAAGATTTTTGAAAAAAAAAAAAAAGATTTTTGTAGAGTGAGGAGGTTTTTTTTTCCCAGTCCAGTTTTGGAAAAAGCAGAGCTTCACTAGAACTTCAGGCATGAACTCTCTTCTACCTGAGACTCTGGGATAAGTGGCTGGCTTTGCTTTGAGGGTCTCAAAAGGAAACTGAGGGCAGAGCCATCTCTCAGTCCTTTCACTGCTCCTTTCACTCAGCGCTAGGTAATCTCTAATTAGGGAATCATTAGTCTACTTTCTGTCTCTAGATTTGCCTATTCTGAACATTTCATATAATTAGAATCATGCATCATATAATCTGTTATTATTGGCTTCTTTCTCTTTGTACATATTTTCGGGCTTTGTCCCTACTGTAGGATGTGTCAGTACTTTGTTCCTTTTTATGGCTGACTAGTATTCCATTGTGTGAGTATGCTACACTTAATTTATCCACTCCTCAATTGGTGGACATTGTTATTGTTTCCATTTTTGGCTAATATGAGTGATGCTGGTGTGAGATTTATGTATAGGGTTTTTGAGGGGTGTGTCTTCAGTCCTCTTGGGCTATATACCTATTAGTGAAATTCCTGAGTTGTGTGTCAATTTTGTGTGTAACTTCTTGAGGAACTGGCAAACTTCTTTCTTTTTTTTTTTTCCCCAAACTTCTTTCAAAGTGACTACAATCTTACCAGCCATGTATGAGGTTCTAGTTTCTTCACATCCTTGCCAGCACTTGTTATTGTCTGTCGTGTGTGTGTGTGCATGTGTGTGCATATCCATGTGCATGCATATCCATGTGCGTGCAAGGGGTCAAACCAGACCGATTAAGTGCTCCACCGAAAGCTACATCCTCAGCCTTTTATTTTGAAGTTTTCTGTCAGAGGTATGAAATATAAGAGGCATATTTCACATTAAGATTCTACTGGAAAAAAAAAAAAAAGATTCTACTGGCAGGGGCTGGGAATTTAGCTCAGTGGTTAGAGTCCCTGCCTAGCACACTCAAGGCCCTGAGTTCGATCCCCGGCACCAAAAAAAGAGAAAAAAAAAAAAGATTCTACTGGCAGAAAAGCTACCCTCTTTGATATTCATCTTTTTCTTTTTCCTTTGTTGCTATCCCAGTCATTACCACCATCACCACCAAAAAAGAGAGATAGGAAAAAATCTGGAGATGAAATTAGCATTCAGCTCCAGGATACCAATTACTCCAGGAAAGTGGTACCAGATAGATGTATACTAGAAAATGTTTGTTATTGTTGATAATTTTTTTGTTTTTGTTTTTTGAGAAAGGGTTTCACTGTGTAGTTCAGGCTGGCCTCGAACTTGTAGTTATCCTCCTGCCTCAGCCTCCTGAGTGCTGGGATTGCAGGTGTGTACTACCACACCCGGCTAGAAAGTGTTTTAAACCAAAAGAAAACTGCAGCTGGGCATGGTAGCGCACGCCTGTAATTCCAGTACTCAGAGACTGAGGCAGGGAGATCACCATGACTTCTAATTTTTTAACCGCCTATTGAATTCATTGCTGTTAACATTTGGAAACTTTTTTTTCCTAAGGAGCCGGGATCTCCCTTGTTCTCCAACACTTAAATGTACCAGCCCCCAACCTCTGTCCCTTGTGTCTCGCTGCAGCCTTATGTGTCACTGGCTCAACAGATGGCACCACCGAGTCCAAGCAACAGTACCCCCAACAGCAGCAGTGGGAGCAACGGGAATGACCAGCTGAGCAAAACCAACTTGTACATCCGCGGACTGCAGCCGGGCACGACTGACCAGGACCTTGTCAAGCTATGTCAGCCGTAAGTCACAGTGGCCGTGCGTAGACTTCCAGTGCTGAAGTGTGATAGTGTGGTGCTTCTACCCCATAGTTACAAGGTGTCTCAGCACCCTCTAAAAAAATCCTCCCAGCTGCCAATATGTAAAACCTTCATGTAGTTCTCTGACAGAGGGCAGGATGGGGCTGGCCTCTGAAGCCTAGTTTCTGACTTTGTAAAATGTACCATCTCCTGGGAGCCGACAACTTTACTGGAAAGATTGCTGTCCTTACCCCCCGACCATAAAAATGCTCGGCATTTCTGTAGATACTGATCAGAAGGCAGTGAGAGCTGGCAGCAGGGACTGAAGAAATGGGAAAAGCCGGTGGAATGATTCACTCTGGAGAGTTTCTACTGCTGGATATAACTCCCAGTGAATCAGAGGACTCTTCATGTTAGTGAAGAAAGAAGGTAGAGCTGGGTACGGTGGCACATGCCTGTAATCCCAGCAACTGGGAAGCTGAAGTAAGAGGATTGTTGCAAGTTCAAGGCCAGCATGAACTATGTAAGCCAGACCTTGTCTTTAAAAAAAAGTTGGAGGTGGAGAAAGAGGCTGTCCCCTAGTGTTGAACCCATGAAGACCCTTTGAATCCTGAGGTGGAGAGTGACCATGGAATGAGCCTGGTTAGGTTGCTGGGACATGGCAGAGTGCAGGTGCCCAGGTCATTTTCGTTTGGCAGAAAAGCATTGCAGATACATTTGGGAGAAGGACTGGAGAAGTCTGAGAGTAGGACAGGGAGATTGATGGGAAAAAGAAAAGAATTGAGTGTGGGTAACAGAATGGTGGAAAGAGGGAAGTATAAGAATTGGATACTTTTACCATCTTTTATAACTCTTTGTGGAATCATAGCAAGAATACAGAAAAGTGCACAAAAGTATATGTAGTATAGTGAATTTTCATCAAGGGAACACAGCCTTGGAGCAGATGCTTATACCTCAGTCAAAAAATAGAGCATTACCAACTCTTCAGAACTTTGCTGTTGTTAAACAGCCTCCCATGCAAAGTATTAACAGTCTGGCATCTAAACAGTAATTCGGAGTGGGCTGTTGGAACTTCATCTAAACATAATCATAAAAGCACATGCCTTTTTTTTTTTTCTTTTGAGGACTGAGCCCAGGGACTTTGCACAAAACTACATCCCCAGCCTTTTTTTTTTTTTTCAATTCTTTATTTTGAGACGGAGTCTCACCTAATTGCTGCTGTTATGGTCTGTGTCTAGATGTCCCCCCAAAGCCTCATTAGTCCACTGATTAGTGTAGTTCTGGCTGTGGATAAGGGGAAGACCCACCCTGGGTGTGAGTGCTACTCACCTAAGGACATGTAGGCTGGATAAAATATGAGGGATAGAAAGAGGGCTGCTGCTTGCTGCTTGCTACTTTGCTGCTGGCTGCCTTCTGCCTGCCCTGCTTTGCCATGAACGGTTTCTCCTCTGCAATGCCCCTTTGCCATGCCACCCTGCTTGGAGCCAGCTGACTGTGGAGTGAAACCTCTACAAACTGTGAGGTAAATAAACTTTCTCTCCTTTAACTTTGGGTGTTGGGTATTTTGGTTACTTTTCTCAGCAAAGAGAAAAGTAACCAAGACAACTGGCCAGGCTGGGCTTGAACTTGCTGTCTCCTGCCTCAGCCTCCCTGAGTGCTAGGATTTCAAATGTGCATCACCGTGCCCACCTGCACATACCATTTTATATGTGACTTCTTTGTTTTCTTCTTCTTTTTTTTAATAACTGGCTTCCTTTGCTAAATGAGGTTTGTGAGATTGATTCATGTTTTTGCATGCAGCAGCACTTTATTCTTAACTGCTTTATAAATGTCTATCATAGAAATTTAACAGTTACTCATTCTGCTTTTGCTGGACATGTGAGTTGTTTCCAGTTTGTGACTTTTATGAGTGAATATAACTAGTGTGCTGTGAATTTGCACATATATTGGGTATATAAGAGCAAGATTGCTGGGTCACAGGGTGTATACCTGCTCAACTTTTGTAGATATTCCTAAATGACTGTCTGAAGTGATTAAACTAACTCAGATTCCCAAAGCAGTATGTGTAAATTCTAGCTGCTTAGAACCCCAGAAGAGGTGAGGTGGGACATCTTGCCCCACAGTATAGCTACTCGATGCTTTGAGGTGCTCCATAAATCCCTTCCTTCGCTGAGGTAGTGACTGGGTCCCTGCGGGCCACATCGGTTTCTGCTCGCACTGGCCACACAGACTCCACCTCTAATGGGTAGGTATGAATGTAAAACTGGTCCCTACTTTACACCAGTCTCCCTTGCTAGAGAAAGATGTAAGTGGAATATAGAACAACAGTAGGACTATGATTGTGTGGGAATGGACAGAAGTGTTGCATCATGGGGGAAAAGAGTATTATATCCGTCTAGGTCCATGATTTCTGTACTTTGTTTCTTGTACTAACCATAATGTTCCAAAAATCCTATCACCCTGGGCATAGTCATGCATGCCTACAATCCCAGCACTCAGGAGGCTCAGGAGGCTGAGACAGGAGGATTGCCTCAAGTTTGAGGCCAGCCTGAGCTACATAAGGAGACCCTGTTTAAAAAAAAAGAAGTCCTATCACGCAACAAGACAGAGAATAAACTCGATTTGATTTCGCTATGCTTTTAGGCTTTCACATGGCCCTCTGACCAATGTCTGAAGGGGCGGAACAATCAGGATCAGCATGTGGGTGGGAGGAGGGAGCCCAGGAGGGGCTGTGGAGAAGTAGGAGTGAGGCCAGTCAGTGGTGTCGGGCAGGTGGGTGGAGCCTTTCTAGGAAGGGTGTTTCTCCTGTGCAGAAGGCCTTCCTGCCTTTGTCTCTGTGGTCTTTTCCTGGGTTGTCAGGGAAGTAAATGTTGCTCGATCCTAAACTCTGGTGGGCCGGAAGGAGGCGTGGCCTGGGGCTGGAACTCTGGGTTCTCTTGGAGGGGCCCCTTCTTCCAAGGAGGAAGCAGCAGTGACCCAGCTGTTGCCAGCTGCAGTGGAAATTCTGAGCTCAGTCTCAGGCTGCTAGACCGCAGCAAGCTCCACCCTGGGGCCTCGATAGGGATAGCAGCATGTGTGTCCTCTGGCCTATACTCAGCCTTCTCCTGAGTCCCTCCTCTTGCCTAAATTTGGGAAAGAATCCAAGTATGTAGCCCTGAGGGCTAGGATCACCACGTCCATCCCTGCCCCCTCTTAGTGTGCTTTTTTCCCAGCCTCCAGGGCATTGCTGGGCTCATTCTGTCTAATCCTTTGGGTCACAGAAGCTGCACTAAAAGTCAGTGAGAAGCTACCAAGGAGTGAAAACAAACCAATCAATCATCATACGCTCTTTAGGGATAAGAGGACAGATGGAAAAAAATGCTTGTTTGGGGTCTTGGTCTCAAATTCAGTCCCTGCCAACTGTTTTCAGTTAGCTCTTGTACTTCTGGCTTTGTTAGTGGTTTCTGTTCTGCTCCTTTAATATTCACACCTCCTGGGCTGAAGTGGAGACTTCTCCTGGGGAGCACCTCGTGCTGCCCCACAGAGCGCCCCTCAGCTGTGCTCTGTGCTGCTCAAGCCACGGGGGCTCCCCAGCACTGCCACCAAGGCAGAGCGTTCGGAAAGCTGAGAAACATTTCTCTTATACAAACACAGAATAAACGTATGTCAAAGACATATTTAATTTATTAATAGAAGCAAAATGCAAGGAAGAATGGGTTCAAAGAGTGTTTAGGAACTGTATATTGGCACTGAAGAAAGAATGTTGGAATAATATTGTTAAATTAAATACAAAACTGGCTCGTGTTCTGGAGGATAATAAAATCAGTAACTTTTGGGATTATATTTTGTTTCTTTCTTTCATTTTCTTTTTTTGTGGTTCTGAGACTTGAATCCAAGGCCTTGTGCATGATGCTATGCAAATACTGTACCACTGAGCTATAACCCTGGCCCCTAAAAAATGTTTCTGTTTCATTTATTTATTTTTGTGGTATTGGGAATTGAACCCAGGGCCTTCATGCTGAGTTACTGAGTTCCCCAGATTGGGCTGGAACTTGTGATCTTCCTGCCTCAGCCTTCCAGAGTGCTGGGGTTATAGGCATGTATCACCATGCCATGGCATATATATATTTTTTTGAGACAGGTTCTCACTGTGTAGTTTAGACTGGCCTTGAACTCACTCTGGAGCCCAGGTTGGCCTGGAACTCGTGGTGATCCTCCTGCCTCAACCTCCTGAGTGCTGGGATTACAGGCGCGTACCACCATGCCTGGCTGCTATGGCATTTTTTATTACTGCTGTTCCACCTGGTGTTGTTCCCACCGCCCTCCCAGACACACGCATATTTTGACAATGAAAAATAGAAGTCTTAGAATATGGTAAGGCAGGAGAGAGAGCCATTTGCAGTAGGTTAAAGTTGAGGACCCTTGAATATTATAATAGTAATAACAGTTGGATCTTTTTTTTTTTTTTTTTTTTTTTTTTTTTTTTTTTTTTTTTTTTTTTTTTTTTTTTTTTTGGTGGTGCTGGGGATCAAACTCAGGCCCTTGTGCTTGCAAGGCAAGCACTCTAATCACTGAGCTAATTCCCCAGCCCCTAATAGTTGGGTCTTTTAGGCCGCTAACATATGGTAAACGTTAGTGATTTGTTTTAATCAATTCATTTTATATTCCCCGTAATGTTTTTTTTTCTTTTGGGGGGCTTTTTGAGACAGGATCTCACTATGCAGTTCAGGCTGGCCTTGAATTCACTCAACTCACTGTGTAGCCCCAGCTGGCCTCGAATTTATAGTGATCTTCCTGCTTTAGCCTTTCAAGTGCTGGGATTATATGTATGTGCCACCATACCTGGCCTGTTTCCAGTAAACCTGTTTCTGTTTTCAAATGATGAGGCTGAAACAAAAAAGTTAAATGATTTGTCCAAGATCATGCATAGCTAGAAAGTGACTGAACTAGAATTTTTGTTGTTTTTTGTTTGTTTTGGGTTTGGTTTTGGTTTTGGTTTTTTGAGACAGGGTCTAGCTCAGGCTGTCCTTGAACACTCTGTAGTCCAGGCTGGTCTTGAACTCTTGGCAATCCTTCTGCCTCAGCCTCCCAAGTTCTGGGATTACAGGCGTGCGCCACCACATCTGGCTATTTGTTTTTGGTTTTTGAGACAAGGTCTCACTGTGTAGTTCAGGCTGACCTTGAACTCATTATGTAGCCCAGGCTAGCTTTGAACTCAAGGCAATCCACCTGCCTCAGCCTCCCAAGTGCTGGGATTGCAGGTGTACGCCACCATACCTGGCCAGAACTAGAATTTGTTTTTCGTTTTGGTTTTTTTTTTAAACAGAACTAGAATTTGTACCAAAGAGTTTGGTTGAGATTGTCTTCCATTGGGGGTCAATAGGAGAATTAGAATGGGGCGGCAGAGAGAAATGTCAGTGGTTTTTGAGGAAGAATGGTGTTTGTCAAAAGAAGATAAGTAATGTCAAGGGTTATTTTTAGCTCCAAAGAATGCCAGCCAGAGTGCTGCTCTTACACACTCTGCAGTGTGGGCAGTACCAAGCTTCTGTCCAAAAACAGTCTTTGCTTTCCAAGCGCTGAGTCCTAGTGGAAGAAGAGGAGTATGTTGGTATTAGAAGCACTAGTTACTTCTTCATTCCTTGTAGTTTCCTTTATGGGAACAGGTTTATAATAGGTTTATATTCAGGATGACCTTTTTTTGGTACTAAGGCTTGAACTGGGGGCCTTTGCATTGATAGGCTTTCGCCTGTCCCCAACCTCTTTGTTTTTGAGATTGGCTCTCACTAAATTTTCCAGGCTGGGTTTGAACTTGTCATCTAACTGCCTTCACCTCCCAGAGTGCTGGGATGGTAGGTGTGTGCCACCATGGCTGGGGCTCAGGGTGACACTTTTAATTCATTTCTTTTTGTTTTTGTGAATTTGAGTAGGAAACATGATTACTGGGCACAGAGGGAGACACAGATTCATCCAGATGTCTTTCCATTTGTCCTGTTCTTACTCCCTGCCCTGCCTCATCTGTGCATTTTACCTTCCCTTAGATATGGCAAGATTGTCTCCACTAAGGCCATACTGGACAAGACCACGAACAAGTGCAAAGGTGAGAGAAGAGCTGTCCTGGGCAGTGGGAGCAGCAGGAGTGAGGCCCTGCCCTGCCTCTGCCCCGGACTGCCAAGTCCTGCGCACCCGGGCTGGGGAGGGCTCTCGCAGTTTGGGGATTTGAGAGACTAGTAGGTATTGAGGTTAGTTGGTGGCCAGATAGCTGGAGCTGTGGATGCTGTTTGGGGACCAAAAGCCAGAAGGCTGCAGAGTTCCCTTGAGTCCCCCGGGCTCACTTAAGACTTGGTTTTCCTGGACAGGGTGGTAGCGGTGGGTAGGGGAGATTGTTTCTGTGTCTCAAAGCAAGGTAACTGCCTCTTGGCAGAGGTAGCAGGATGACGCAGTAGGTGTTATTTGCCCAGGATGAGTATTTTGGGGTTTTGAACGGTTGGTTGGTTCAGGTACAGCTGGAGGAATGAGAGGAGGACTGCAGGGTGAGGTGGGGAAGTTGTCAGCTCTGGAGAGGCTACATTCCCTGCGTGCCTGGCATTTCTGGGAGGTGTCTAGAGAAGAGGGCAGGGAGTTGTTTTAGAAATGTGTGGGGCTGCGGGTTATTAGAAGGTCCAGATCCCAAAACCCCGGGTTTTCAAGGGGATGGGAGGAAGGCAGGGACCGCAACAGGACCTCGCCTCCCTTGGCATTGTTCACCGCTAGGCAGACCATTGCGCAGAGGCCGCGGGGTGCATGGTAACCACCTGAAACCTCTTACTTTCTCTTTCTCCCTGCCACTTCCCTTCCATGGATCATAACGCCTCCTCTGTCTCCTGAAAAGCCTCAGCCTCCTCCCTCCCTTGCACCCCCACCTCCCCGTGATGCTGTCTCCCTGTTCCAGGCTATGGCTTTGTGGATTTCGACAGCCCTTCAGCAGCACAGAAGGCCGTGACGGCACTGAAAGCTAGTGGTGTGCAGGCCCAGATGGCGAAGGTAAGGCCGCTGTCCCATGTCTGTTCCCTGAGAGGTTGTGCTTCGCTTTGGATTTTCAGTCCCGAGGCCCCCGAGACTTCCGGAGGCACCGTGACACTGACGGGCAAGGCTGTCTGCAGCGCCTTCTGACGTCTGGCCGCACTGGGCCTGGGCTGGCATCCACTGAGCATCCCTGGCTGCTGGAGGAAGATTGTATTCAGTCCTGCCCTGCCCTGGGAAGCCCTGCCCACTGTGTTCCTCTCGAGTTACTGTAGCAGTAGAGTCGGGAGTCCTCTTGCAATCCTGCTGCCTTGCTGACTCCACCCTGGCCCCACTTCCCTACCAGAGAGATTGTGATAATTTTGCAACATTCTCTGAAGAAGCCAGTTGTGCAACTCAGAGGTTCAGAACAATGCTCCCTGTGTCCCATCACTAGTCCCTGTAGGGGCAGGGAGTGGGCTGCGGAGGGGAGGAAACCGCAGCAAGGAAGGAAGCTGGCCCTCTTCTCGGATGGGCCTCGGGCTCTTCTTTATGTATTTATTCTGACTAGACTACTTGAGAACTAGAAGCTTTTCTCCACTTCTTCTAGGTCTTGCCTTTTTGAACCCATCACGAATACTGTTTAGAGAGCTGCTGAGCCAGGCCTGCCAGCCACCCTTCTTTGTAAGGGTTCAAGTAAAAGGAAATCTAAGAGGAAGGGTAGAAAGGGCTCAAGATTGCTGTGACCATCTAAGGGCAGTGTGGCTGCTTAAATTCTTACACAGGCAGCTACGGGATGGAGTAGGGGTGCTGCCCTTGGAGCATGTGCCTCTCCTTCTGGAGTGGAGCCTCTCACCGAAGCCCAAAGCTCAGCAGCCTACAGGGTTCCCAGGACACTAGCGCTTTCCAGGCTTGTGGTGACCCAGTGAGCTACTCATTAGCCCTTTCTGTCCCCTCCCCTCCTCCTGCTTTCCTTCCTTCCTCCAGGAACAACAACTTCCTATCAGAAGATTGTGCTGTGGTCAGAAAGTAGAGGCGGGGGTGGGAGGTGGGGTGGGGGGTGGCGATGGCAATCATCCACAAAGTCTCTGAGCCTGCAGGCTGCTCTGCCTGGCTCCTAAAGAGACAGCCGGACACCACGGATGACTTCATTATGGGCCTGCACAGTGACAAAAATAGGAGCTCTGCTCTGCTTGCTTCCCAGACTCAGTGTAAGACCCGCGGTAGTGGGCAGGGTGTAGGGGGAAGTTAAGATTCTCCTCGTGTGTGTGGGCCTTTCCTGTGGTCTCTTCTGAAATGTCATTTTGTGATGAGGGCCAGGAGTGGGAGGGGGACAAGAAGTGTGAGCCTCGTTTCTCATTCTTACTTTCATAGCAACAAGAACAGGACCCCACGAATCTGTACATCTCAAATCTCCCGCTGTCCATGGATGAGCAGGAACTGGAGGGGATGCTGAAGCCCTTTGGCCAGGTCATCTCCACACGGATCCTGCGTGACACCAATGGGGCCAGCAGAGGAGTTGGCTTTGCAAGGTGAGGAATGGCAAGAGTGGGAAGTGCTGAGGTTAATAAAAAATGTCTCTAAGGAAGCCACCAAAAGCAACGGTGCCCCCTGGTGGTGTGGCACATGCCTGTAATCTCAGCACTCTGGAAGACTGAGGCAGGAGGATCACAAATTTGAGCCCACCCTGGGCAATTTAGCAACTTAGCAAGACTGTCTCTCAAAATAAAAAATAAAAGAAAGGGCTGAGGATATAGCTGAGGGCAAAATCCCTGGGTTCAATCCCTAGTACCACAAAAACAAAATTTTTTTTTTTGGTGCTCAGGATTGAACTCAGGGCCTTGCGCTTGCTAGGCAAGCACTCTAACCACTGAGCTAAGTCCCCAGCCCAGCAAAATTTGACAGTAAATCAGAAGTTTATTTTTACATTTTATTGTCCATTCTCCTGTCTCAGCCTCCTAAGTGCTAGGATTACAGGCATGTACCACCATGCCTGGCTCAACATTATGTTCTTACTTTTGCAGTGCTGAGGATCAAACCAGGAGCCTCATATATGGTGGGCAAACACTGTACCACTGATCTACATGCACCCTAGCCCAGCCCCCAAATCTTTTTTTTTTTTTTTTTCTTTTGGTGTTGGAGATCGAACTCAGGGCCTTGTGCTTGCAAGGCAAGCACTCTAACCGCTGAGCTAAATCCCCAACCCTCCAAATCTTTACCTTTCAGCACTACTTGCTTTTGTCCTTTGATCCAGACCCAACTGGAACAAAATAATTCTATATATTTTTATAGCTGAGTAGTTTCTCATCCATTTAGCTCATGTAATTTTTATAATAATTGTGAATAATAGTCATTATTTTACAAATAAGAATTCCAACTGGGCATTGTGGTGCATGTCTATAACAATTACTAGGGAGGCTGAGGCAGGAAAATCACAAAATCAAGCCCAGCCTAAGCTATTTAGCAAGACCCTGTCTCAAAATCAAAAGGGCTGGAGATGTAGCCCAGTGATAAGAGTACTTGCCTAGCATGCAGGAGGCCATGGGTACTGAAAAGAAAAAAAAGATTTGATTTGACAGGAGATTCTGTTGTTTTTTTTTCTTTAATTTGAAAACTACTGGATTGTGATCTGCAGCTGTCTTTGTTGCACAGTGTCTTGTCTGATTCATGAACTCTCCCTTAGCATGAGTGTTTCTCACCTTGGGAATAAGGTTTAGGCCTTCTGCTCTGGGGCGCTCAATCTGGATAGCGCCACCTGGTGTCAATCTCAGGTATAACCAAGGGGAGTTCCTAGGCTTGTGGTCAGCACTTTTTTTTTTTTGTACTGGGGATTGAACCCAAAGCCTCACACATTCAATGAACTACACTCCTGCCCTTTTAAATTTTCATTTTGAGCTGGGCATGGTGGCACACACCTGTAATCCCAGCACTCAGGGAGGCGGAGGCAGGAGGATCTCCTAGAGTTAGGGACCACCTTGGACTCCATAATGAGTTCAAGGCCAGCCTGAACTTCATAATGAGACCCTGTCTCAAAAAAACAAAAACAAACAAACAAACGAATGAGAAAAAAACCAACGAAGAATGAGCCCAGAGGGCTTTTGTGATTGTGCTACTGACTGAGGTTTGGGTGGTGACCTGGCACTGGTATCTAGATCTTGTGATTCCTTATGCATTCCTCTTTCCCCAGCAAAAACTTTTAACTCAGTAGTTTCAACATTCGTTTTTCTATCACTATAGGTCATAAGTTTTTTATTCCCACAGACTTCTGAAATCAGTAGCTAATTGGGCCTTGATATTTATAACCTGAAGTGGGTTGGGGATTTAACTCAGTGGTAGAGTGCTTGCTTATCGATCGGAAGGCCTGAGTTCAATCCTCAGCACCCCCCAAAAAAAATTACAACCTGAAGCAAAACAATAACTATTGGCAATCTTAGCTTGAGCAGTTTCGCTAGAGTAAAGGCACAACTTCTGTTCGCAGTTCTACGGTAACTAGTGGGGCTGGGTGCATTGCTCCTTGGGAGCACTTCTTCAGCGTCATGAGGCCCTGGGTTCAGTTCCCAGCACCCAACAACAAAAAGGCAACAACGGCTATTATTACAGGTTATTTATATACCGCACACAATAGTAGGCCCATCATCAGTGTCTTCTTGGAATATTACTATCTCGAGGACTCCGTTATTTCTCAGGGAATCCGTACAGCAGCCGCTCGAGGGACCCTTCTATAGAGGCCGAGAACAAACGCTTTTTGTGGGCGTAGCTTCAGAGCGTTTGTGGGCTGGGAACGAAGGGCTTTCTCTCTGAGCGTACGGAGAGCACAGGTCCTGGAGAAGCCAGAGCCTAACCCCTCTTGTGCTCCTTAGGATGGAGTCCACAGAGAAGTGTGAAGCCATCATCACCCACTTTAATGGAAAATATATTAAGACACCCCCTGGAGTGCCAGGTGAGAGCCCTTGGTGCAGGCTCGAGGAGCTGTGCGTGAGTGCAGGGAGCCTGGGCCCCTGGGACTCAGCCACCCCTCGCTTTCTCTCCCGCAGCCCCGTCCGATCCCTTACTCTGCAAATTTGCTGATGGAGGGCCAAAGAAACGGCAGAGTCAAGGAAAGTTTGTGCAGAACGGACGGGCTTGGCCGAGGAATGGAGACATGGTAAGAGGACCTCTGCCATGGACAGGAGTCCTGCAGACAGTGAGACAGAGCGGAAGTCACCACGCTCTTTCTTCTGTGAGCGCAGGTGGCCAGCTGTTAGTGAGGAAGAGAGGTGCCGGCTGCCTAACATTCTCTTCCATTAGAGTGTGAGTGAGGTTCTGCAGCCTGCACAGTCAGAAAACCTCTGGAGCTGCTGTACTGGGACTTGGCCAGACTCTGATCAGCGGAACTAAATGCGCCCCGGCTTTGGCATTCTGGGCTTGCTTCTCTTCTCATCTGAGGGCCTGCAATGTGAATGCTGTGTTCTTTCCTTACAGGGTGGTATGGCCTTGACCTATGACCCCACCTCAGCGCTTCAGAACGGGTAAGGGTGTTTAATAATCAGGCCACCTGAAAACGACAGTGGCCCATGTCCAGCACTTGGATGTTTCATCTCAATTTTTAAATTGAGTCGAGGGGTGTGATAGTACACGCCTATAATCTCAGCACTTGGGAGGCTGAGGCTGGAGGATTCTCGAGTTTGAGGCCAGCCTGGGGTACATAGTGAGTTCAAGGCCAGCCTGAACTACATAGTGAGATCCTGTCTCAAAAAACCAAGATAAATAAACAAATAGAGTTAGTGGAAAATGACTGTGCTTTTAGCAGTGGAGGCCCTGGCCTTGTGATTTCCTGTGACTCCTTGCTGAATAATGTTTCTGCCTACAGGTTTTACCCAGCGCCTTATAACATCACCCCCAACAGAATGCTTGCTCAGTCTGCACTCTCCCCATATCTCGCATCTCCTGTGTCTTCATATCAGGTATGTTCGCACCCAAAAAAGGGTGTGATGGTTTTCCCTACCATGTGGGTTTTTTTTTTTGTTTTGTTTTGTTTTGTTTTGTGGTGCTGGGGATCGAACTCAGGCCCTTGTGCTTGCAAGGCAAGCACTCTAATCACTGAGCTAAATCCCCAGCCCCTCTACCATGTGTTTTAGATGAAGGGTTTTAAGGCTAGAAACTACTTAGTTTTTGGTTTTTCTTTTCCGTATATTACATACAAATAATGTTTATGTGGAACCATAAAATGTGATCTGTATGCGAGTGTATGTAAGAATAGTTTATATATGCACACTAGTTTTATAGACACATAGTATGTGTAGATGTGTGTGTGTGTGTGTGTGTGTGTGTACATACCCAGTTTTACAGGCATCTGCTTACTTTCCACCACTCTCAAAAGTAAACTTACATAATTTCCTACTGTATAATGTTTTCCATATTTTCTTCATGTGAATATATACATATTTAGGGTTTGGGGACTTATTTTACCAAAATATTGTATCATATTAAATTTTTCTCTTTTTTTGGTGCTAGGGAATCGAACTCAGGTCCTTGCTATTGCTAGGCAAGCACTCCAACCACTGAGCTAAATACCCAGCCCCATATTAAACATTTTAATACTACATTTTCTCTCTTAACAATTTCTTAGTGATTCTCAAAATGTGGTTCCTGCACCAGCAGTTACTGGCATTACCTGGGAACTTTTTAACACAATTTTGGTTTTGTTCTTTCTTTCTTCTCTTTTCTTTCTTTCTTTCTTTATTTATTGGCAGAGACTACTCTTTAGAGGCTATGTAGTTCATGCTGGCTGGCCTCAAACTCACAGCAGTCCTCCTGCCTCGGCCTCCCGAGTGCTGGGATGACAGACGTACGCCACCACACGTGGTTTAACATAGTCTTTCGATGCCTCTCTAGTGGTGCTGAATTAACAGCTCTGGGGAGGGGGCTTTTAACAAGCCCTTTGGGTGATTCTACCCAGCTGATGTTGAGGTCTGTGCTCCAATTTTGTTTTTCATGGTTGCATTGTGTTTCATGCCACAATTCTTCTGCATCATCCCAGTGAAGGCCAATCACTTAGATTTCAGGTTTACTGCTACAAATAATGCTTCAGAGTCCTTGTGCCTGCGTTCTTGCTTGCAAGCGTCTCCGTTTCTGGGAACTCCAGTCCCAGGAGTGGGATTGCCAGACTGAGCAGTAGACAGATGTTCAGTTTTCCAGATGTTACCAGGTTGCTTTCCACAAAAGCTGCGTCATGCTGCATTTCCACCAGCAGCATGTGAGCGCCCTTTCCCTCCAGCCAAGGGTGTCTTTGCTTTTACAAAAAGCTCCTGTCTGGATGCATGTTAAGTATATTGCACTTTAATTTGCATTTCTCTGACTACAGGTGACTTTTTTGCTTTTCATGTTTTGATTACCCTTCTCTGATTGCTGTTCATGTGGTTTACTCATTTTTCTAGTGATTATCTGTCCATTTCCCATCTAAATATACAAATTCTTCATATAAGTGTCATTCCTCTGAAGGTTATCTGGTTAAATTTTTTTTCCCAGATTTATTCTTTGTTAACTTTGTGATCCTAAGATTTGAGTATCAAGATCACTTGGACAGTTTGTTAACACATGCTGGGAACGTAACTCAGTGGTACAGCACTGTATGAGGTCTGGGTTCAGTCTCCACAGACCTGCCCCAAACCCTGCTTGCCAGGGCCCACAGCCAGAGCCTGATTCAGTAAGATGTGCTTTGCTTTGCTTGCTCATTCTTTTTTCTGTTTTTCTCTTTATTTCTCTTTCTTTCTCCCCTCTGTTTCTTTTTTTCTTTCTCTTTTGTGGTGCTGGGAGAGAATGTGCTTTTCTTTTTTTGTTTGTTTGGGTTTTTTGTTTTGTTTTTGCTGCTGCTCTTGTTGTTTGACACAGGGTTTGCTATGTAGTTCAGGTTGGCCTCCAACTCCTGGCGACCCTCCTGTTTTAGCCTCCCAAGTGCTGGGATCATAGGCATGTGCTACCGTGCCCAGCAGGAATGTGCTTTTCTAACAAGTTCCTAGATAATGCTGCTGCTACTGCTTGTGGTCCACAGACCATGCTGTGTCAATCCTTAGTTTTTGCCATATGAAAGTTTAAAATTTGTAAAAAAAAAAAAAAAAAAAAAAAAGAAAAAAGAAAAAGTTTAAAACTTCTATATAGTTAAACATGTCTTTTTCTTTTGTAGCTTAATTGCCTTTCTAATTAAAAGGGGTTAGCAGGCCACATTGGTACAGCCTTTAATCTCCTGTATTGTACATAAGCTCTCTAAAGTTTTTATTGTTTTACGCTTAAATGTGGACTCATTGGGAATGTATTTTTGTATATGACATAAGATAGAGGTCCTGTTATACTTTCTTTAGGAATGTTAATCTGTTGTTCTAGCATCAAATTATTACATAATCCATCTTTTTCCCATTGAAGTGCCCTGGCAACTTCTGTGTCTATCGATTTGTCTATTTTGGGTATTTTATATAAATGACCTCATAGAACATGTGGTCTTTTGTGTCCGGCTTCTTTCACTGAGCACGTTTTCAATTCATTCACATTGTAGTGTACATCAGTACTGCATTCTTTTCTATGGCTGTTTCCACCTTTTGGCCTATTACAAACAATACTTCGATGAATGTCCCCACACAGCTCTTTATGTGGATGTGTGCTTTCGTCTTGCCTGGTGCACACCTAGGGGTGGAATTGCCAGGTTACATAGTAACTTTGCCTCACTTCTCCAGAAACCGGCAAGGCACGGTGTCTCCAGAGTACCCGGCTGGTCTGTGGAAACCTGTTGTTCCGGCTCTTCAGTGGCGGCCATCCTGGGGGTGTGGATTGTGTTCCACTGTGGTTTTGATCCACATTGGAGGCTCTTTTGTGTGCTTTTGGCCACTTGCATATCTTCTGATACAAATACCTATCCAAAGCCTTTGCCCATTTTTAAAATTGGGTAATTTATGGGTCAGAGATTTAGCTCAGTGGTAGAGTGCTTGCCTAGCAAGCGCAAGGCCCTGAGTTTGATCCCCAGCACCCCCCCAAAATTGGGTAATTTATTGAGTTATAAGAGTTACTCATATTTTTTAAACAATTTACTCTTGATGTTTTTATATTCTGAGAGGGGGATACCAACTTTTGGGGAGTCTTGCCAAACATGGTTAGATCATGCACCGAACAGTAGTTTCTAGGCACTTAATGCTTTCGTTTGTTTCTGCTCACATCAGAGAGTGACTCAGGCATCGCCTCTGCAAGTACCTAACCCGTCTTGGATGCACCACCAGTCGTACCTCATGCCACCTTCTGTGAGTGTTCAGATGCGGGCGGAAGCGAGAGGCAGCTGGATGGAGAGGAAAGCAAAGGGCTCTGCTGACGGGAGGTGTGGGTGTGAGTGCCGGCTCGGTCCCTCATGCAGCTCACTAGAAGCCCTCAAGTTGCATCTGATTGTTTTTCTTAGACCAGCCCCCTCCGGACTGAAGGGCAGGCTGCCTGTTCCTGCCACAGTGCTGGGCTGATGCCCAGGATTTTAAAATGCCTGTCTTCAGTGTTCCTAGTCACCACGGATCACTGCCTCAGGGTGCCACCAATAATGCTTCCCTTTGTTGCTGCTTCAAGGGTTCCGTTCTGACGCCAGGGATGGATCACCCCATTTCTCTCCAGCCAGCCTCCGTGATGGGACCCCTGACCCAACAACTGGGCCACCTCTCGCTCAGCAGCACGGGGACGGTAAAGACGGGTGTTCCTGATCATAGAATCCCACAGAGCAAGAAACCATGTGCAGGGCTCCTCAGTGGAAATGCTGCGAATGCCAGTGTGACCACTCCCGTCATCGAGGGCACACTCAGGGAGAAACCGGAAAGATAATCCATGAGTCAGAAACAGCCATTCTGCTCCCCAGTCCACCCTCTGAGCTGCTTCCTACTCACAAAACTAAGTGAATAGTGTTTCTGTGTATTAATTTTTAAAATTATTTTGAAATTTTTGTTAGTACATGTTTGTAATACAGAATGATTACTCTATTTGTGTATTAATTTAAGAGTTAATACTCTTTCCCTTATCAAAATAGTAACAGGAAGAGCCGGGTGTGGTGGTACACGCCTGTAATCCCAGCAGTCAGGAGGCTGAGGCAGGAGGATTGCCCTGAGTTGGAGGCCAGCCCATGCTACATAGTGAGTTCAAGGCCATCCTGAACTATATAGTGAGACCCTGTCTCAAAAAAAAAAAGAACAAGGGCCGGGGATTTAGCTCAGTGGTTAGAGTGCTTGCCTCGAAAGCATGAGGCCCTGAGTTCGATCCCCGGTACCAAAAAAAAAAAGAACAAGACAGTAAGTCACCTAGGTAGAAACATTTCTATGCCAGTGTACTCTAGAATGCCTTTTTTTCCCCCTTGAGACAGAGTCTCAATAAGTAGTTCAGGCTGGCCTTGAACTCAAGGCTGTCCTCCTGCCTCAGCCTCCTGAGTGCTGAGACTACAGGCATGTGCCACCATGCCTGGTGTCTTAGTAACTTTTCTCTCGTTGCTGAAACAAAATACCCGACACCCAAAGTTAGGGGAAGAGAGGTTTATTTAGCTCACAGTTTGTAGAGGTTTCAGTCCACAGTCAGCTGGGTCTGAGGCAAGGTGGCATGGCAGACAGGCAGAAGGCAGCCAGGTAAGCAAGGAATGCAAGCAAGGGATGCAAGCAAGCAGCTAACCAGTTTCTTCCTATATTTTATATCTTATCCAGGCTACCTGGCTTTAGGGTGGGCAGTACTCCCACCCTTAATCCTAATACCCTTAATTTTAGTGTCACATCCTTGATCCCAGCAGAGCCATGCCAAACCGATCAGTGGATTAATTTAGTAATCACACACTCTAGATCCAGCTATCTCTTATCACATGAGGCTTTGAGGGGACATCTAGACACAAACCATAACACCTGGCATTGGAACTTCCCAGAATGCTTTAAAGAAGCCAGTGCCTAGATCAATTAAAGTGGATGCTGGAGGTCAAACACAGGTGTTTTACGAATAGCCAAGAACCTTGACTCTGAGCCTGTTATGTTTTGTTCTAGTACATGCCGACAGCTGCCGCTATGCAAGGAGCTTACATCTCCCAGTACACACCTGTGCCTTCTTCCAGTGTTTCTGTTGAGGTAAGAGCATTATTTCTTTGGAGCGAGGATAGAACGATGTCAGAGGCAGGTGTTCTGCTCTCAGGGGTGCTGATTCTGTGTTCACAAATAGCTGGTAGGTTCATGCAGGAAGGAAGACTTAATCTGCACAGTGAATGAGGCCCTTCGTGTGTTTGGCCAGCCAGCTGTGACTGTCATGGAGCCGCCTGAATTGATTAGGATGCCTTGGGAAGAGGGCAGGCCCCTGTAAATGTTGAGGGACCGCTGCCAGGCGTGGTGGCACATTCCTGTAATCCCAGCACTAGGGAGGCTGAGGCAGGAGGATCACCACAAATTTGAGGCCAGCCTGGGCTCCATAGTGAGTTCAAGACCAGCCTGCCTAGTGAGACCGTGTCTCAGAAAACAAAAACAAAAATGTTAAGGGACTGCTAAAGTATTTTCCCGAGTGGCTGCACCTTTTTACAACCTTCCAGCAGTGTGGTACTGGGCATGTGTGCTACATGTACGCAGGGAATGGGGAGCTGGCAAGGTCCTTCAGTGGGGGGCGAGGAAGGGAAAGCAGAAGCTGACTGTCCTCCTTGGCCGTGGTACAGGAAAACAGCGGCCAGCAGAGTCAGGTGGCGGTGGAGACGCCCTCAGACCATGGGGTCTACCCTTTCCAGTTCGGCAAGTAACCGGGTAAGAGCTGCATGCTGGGCGCGGGCTGTGTGGCCCATTGACGCCAGACATCCCCTCCTGCCCTCTGGCTTACACCTCCTCTAGGGTTTCCTCCGTTTCCGAGGTGCTCCCAGACTTCGGCAGGTTAATTGGGTTGCAGCCCATCTGGAGAGCCTGCCGAGCACTGAGACCCGCCCGCGTTTTCTTGGCCTGGCCTGGGCAAGGACACCTCTGTGCTCCTGCTCTGGGCTGTTTCTCCTCTGCTGGTGCAGCCTGGGGAAACCCTCATTTTTTTGTGTGTGCTACATTCAAGGAGATCAAAAACTTTTTTTTCTTTTGCACAGAAAGTTTTTTTTGCTTTGTTTTAAATTGTAATGTACTTTTCTCCTGCCTCAGACGTGGGGGTCAGGAACCTCCCCACTTCTCTCTCATTGGCCATGGGCTCTGCCACCAAGCCACGTCCCCGGCCCCAGGCAGCTTCGCTGTGAGATGTGTCTGAAGCTGTATTAAGACTTTTTTTTTTTTATTAAGACTTTTAATACAGTTTATTATTATTTCTTAAAAAAGAAAAAGAGAAACATGCAGTGCTAGGCCATTGGTGAAGCAACCCTACTTGCTGAATTCCTAGAGTTTTAAAAATACATTCATCAGGGCTAGGGATTTAGCTCAAGTGGTAGAGCACTTGCCTAGCAGATGCGAGGCCCTGAGTTTGGTCCCCAGCATGCACACACCCCCAAAAATGTATGCATATGTTTCAGAAAATAGGCAGATTTAAACATTTTTGTTTTTGTAAAGCTCTAAGTTCACACACTCTGTATCCTCTGCACACATTTCTTGACTTCTTTCTCTCAAGATTTTTCTTTTTCTCTTTTCCATACAGCTGAGCCTGCCTGCTTAGCCTTTGCAGTTTTTAATTTCGTGAATTTTTTTGAATGAAATTTCATGCAGAATTTGGGGAGTGGTGTTGGGCGAGGAGCAAGGCAGAACACTAAGCAGGCAGCGGAAGTGGCCGTTCCCTCTGCCCTGACACATCTTGGGAGAAAAGACTGGATGGACTTTGACTGCAGGAAGCAGAGCTGTCACTAGCTGTCACCATTTCAGAGATGACCCCACAGCCTTTGGAAGCCACCTTTGAATCGCATTTGGTTGAAGACTAGGTCTTTCCTGACAAGTTCCAGGTGGACTTACTGACTTCTAACTCTTCTTGCTGCTGAGGCCGGCACCCTCCAAGGAAGCGCTGGCCTTTGGGATCTCTGCTTTCCCTGCTGCCCTTGCTGTGCTCTGCGCAGGGCCTGTGCAGCTGTGGCCTTGTGGGGTCCCCTCGGCTCCTTCCTGACTCTGGAAGATCAGCTGCTTCGCCTGCAGACCAATGGTTCCTGGCCAGAGGTGGTTCTGTTCCCCAAGGCCTGTTGTCAGTATCTGGTGACATTTTGATTGCCATGCGTAGGAGTGGGAGTGCATGTGTTGCTGGCATCTATTTACTAGAGAGTGAGGATGCTGCTTTGTACCCCACAGTGCACAGGACACCCCCACTCCCCAAACAATTTTCTGGCCTAAAATGTCCATAGTGCCAAGGTTGAGGAGCTGTGATACAAACAGTGTTCCCCTGATTTCTGGGGTGGGATCAGTTTCCATCCCAGCCCGGGACACACAGTGCCTTTTGACACTCAATGCAACTGGTTGGGAGGGTGGAACTGGGATCCTAGAATTTTCCCCAGGCTTTGACCTCTGACGTTGTTGCATACAGCAAGAGCTGTCCTTGTTCATGTGCCCAGGGCACACATATTCTAGAGGGGTCGAGACGGGGTCTACTTGTATGCTGTACAAGGGTGGGAAAGGACAGAGCTCTCTAGTGGTGCAGAGTGACGTGATCTGCCCTGGTGTGTTTGGACTCCTTCCCCAGGAACCAGGACATCAGAAATATTTTTCCTGAGCTGTGTGTTTTGGTGCAGACCTATAATCCCAGCATTTGGGAGGCTGAGGTAAGAGGATTGCAAGTTCAAGGCCAGTCTAGGCTATACAGTGAGACACTCTGTCTCAAAACCAAAAAGAGAAAAAGAAAGCAAGCCAACCAGCCATTTTCCTTCTTGTGAAGGACAACAGGGAGCTAGGAAAGAAAAGCACAGTATGTCCCATCTCACGGTGGACAAGGTCAAAGACTTTCAGAAAGCCCCTATCTCACTCCATAGCTGTCCTCACCTCAAGACCTGACTGTGCGCTAGAGATGGGAGACAGTCTGTGCCCATCTGCCAGGACATTAGATGGTCCTGTGTCTGTCTCCTCCTGACAATCTGCTCCCCTTTGAGGCCAGGTCTGTCTCCACCAGACACCACCACAGTGAGAGCAGGGTGGGGGGGCAGGGTAGAGGGGACACAGGTGTTCAGAGCTGGTTTTGGGGAAACGTGGGAGGAGAGCCGGGGAGAGCAGCTGTAGGGCTGGGCAGCTGCACACAGCTTCACCCAGATTTTCTTCCCCTCCCTCTTACCCCAGAATTGAAAACCCCAGTCTTCCCTTTCCTGTCTGTCCCATGTACACCCTTGGGGTAAGGGAGTTGGGACAACAAGTAGGACTCAAAATTTAAGGAACAAAACTGCCCATTTTCCCATTGGTGCCTCCAACCTCAGGAGACGCTTATCCAGCATCAAAACCCAACTCCCGGTACCCTTCCAGGGTTTGGTTGGGCAAACAGTAGTTGTGTTTCGAGTCTCTAACCCTCAGTAAAGGGAAGTAGACCACAGCTACTTTGTTGTCAGTGGCCTTTGTGTGTGACAGTGTCTTGCTGTGTAGGCTGTTCTGGCTTCAAATTTAAGATGATCCTCCTGCCTCAGCCTCCAAATGCTGGGATCACAGGCATGAGCCACCACTCCCGGCTGTCAGTGGCCTTTCAGAGAGGAAATAAACCCAGAGTTCTGTTCATTTGATTGTATGCAGTTGGAAGGCTGCAGACAGGTTTAGTTAGTGTGGGGCACCTTTCCTGATGAAAATCATTGATGTCACCACTGACCTTCCTCTGCCTCCCAGAACTCTTACTTCTGTCTCTTTGTATCTTAAAAAAATGCTTAAATCACTGTGGGTTTTTAAATTTTTTTTGGGGGGGCGTTTAATTTTGTTTTAAATTTTGAAGTCACCTTCTGAGGGCCTCATGTGACTCTACTTGTTAGATTCTATTCATGAGTGTTCTGGCTTGGGCAGGTTTGGACCTGGGAAGTGACCAGGAGCCTGCAGTTATTTTTGTAGTGGTTAAATGGCACAGAGGAATTTCTTTTAGGTGTTTTTGGTGGAAAAACAACCCTGCTTTTCCCTGTAGTTGTCAGGGTTTTTTTTTTTTTTTGGTGCTGGGGATCGAACTCAGGCCCTTGTGCTTGATAGGCAAGCACTCTAACCGCTGAGCTAAACCCCCAGCCCAACCCCTATCAGTTCATTTCTAAAGTGGGTAGTGATTGGAAAAAGGAGGGAGAAAGAATGAGGTTCTGCTCCTGCTGTACAGTGGCCTGTAGGCCTGGCATGGCAACGGGTAGGGAGCCCGTGCTTGTGCCTCATGCTTCCTGAGTCCTGCCTCCTTGGGCGCTAGGTCTTACTCTGTACTTGACATCGCAGCCCTAAGCGTTACAGAAGCTTATACTGTAATTTGGGGGGAGGTGGTACTGGGGATTGGACCCAGGGCCTTTGCCACATCCCAGCCTCTTTTTATTTTGAGATAGGATCTTGCTAAGTCACTAAACTGCGCAGTCTTGGCGCCAACCTGTGAGCCTCCTGCCTCAGTTTCCCAAAGTGCTGGTATCACATGTGGTACCGAGCCCAGCTGAAGCTTGTCTTAAAATGTTTTAGTCCTTGTTTCAATTTTCGGTCAAATACCATAGAACATGCCAGAGCCCCCTCCTCAGTCAGCTGATGACTCCTTGACTAGGCTCCCAGGCCCAGCTGCTACTCAGACCTGGGCTGATCTGACTGACTAGAAGAGCATCCAGGTCGAGGTGGGCAAGATATGAGAACAGTGATGGGAAGGGATTTTAGTCTTTTCAACCAAAGAATTTGAAGAGCTGCCCACCTGGGAAGTCTGGTGACTCTGAAGAGATAATGGCCTTTGTCATAGCAGGGGTGCCAGGAAGATGTGTGTGCTGAGGAGCCGACTTCGCTGCTACACAGGCTGGGTGTGGTTGGCACTGCAGCCAGTTCGTTAGTTCCAGCCCTAATCGGCTCGCTCAACCCTCTCCTTAGTGGCTCCTACGAGGACGAGGTGGCATAAGAAAGGCGGCGTTGCTGCTCTCAGGCAGATGCCCCACCTTCTGGGACAGTGTTTGTCCTGCAGTCCTTAGGCGAGAGCAATATACTGGGGGAGGTGCCACGCTTGCCCCCAGCTTGCCCCCAGCTCTGCGAGACCTGGATCAGTGGGCTTTGGAGAGGAGGGTGGGTGTTCAAAAGGCAGTCTGCAGAGGTGGACCCTAAATCTGTGCCTTGTGCTGGTTTTTTCTGATGCCCTTTTAAACCAACCACTCCACTTCCTGTGCAACCTGCCTTTTAGGCTCTTCCAAGTGTCAGCAGACTCCTGCAGTGCAGTGGGCTTCCCTGCTTCCTTTCATAGTCTTCCCTTGGCAGCAAAAGCAGCGGATCTTTGCCAAAACTCCTTACAGTGGTCCTCACGTGCCTGAAGGGTGAGGAGCTGGGTGCCCTCACCAGCTGTTTCCACTGCTTTCTCCTGGCCTGTCCACTTGTTTTGAATAAGCCCTCACTGTCCAAACAGATCCCCAAACTTCCTTGTCCTTGTTACTTATCTACCTCACAATCTCACAACTGAACAAGGGCACAAGTGCCTGACTTAATCCTCATTGGCTTTCTCTTCATCAGAGTTGGGAAGCTGGGGACTAGAAAAGCCTCATAAACAAGTGGATACTTCCATTGGCTGTTTCTATTTCTGCAATATTTTCTCTGAGATCTTGGTTTGCTAAGCACCCTGGAATAGCCTGAGCTTTACAGATAAGGGCCTAGTATGGCAGGCCAGGAGGGTAGGCTGTGGAGACCACACAGGGTAACTGAACAGTGGGAGTCAGCCCAGGGAGAGACACTTGGTCAGTGACTGCCTTATGGCTGAGAAGGTGACCAAGTACCAAAGAGGGAGTTTGACACTTTTATAGGGCTGGAAGCAGATGTTCCTTCTCCACTTAATATCAGGTAGTTTACAGTTTACAGGAGACAAAGATCCCAGCCTGAAGGGTAGTAGGACTTCTCCAGCCTGAGTAAATGAAAGTCTCTACCCCATTACTGCTGTCCTGAGTCCCCAAGATATGCCCCTTCTGGGTGAGTAAATACTGTTGCATGCACTTAATCACCTTGGAGAGGAAATAAGTTTAATTTATACTTAAAACACATTTTGTACGTTTTCTTTATCCAGAGATTTCTAGTTTTATACTCTTCCTGCGTCTATGCCAATGCTCCCCTACAGCTTCTTCTTCCTTTTCTGACCCCTGGTCTTCCTATGTTTTTCCCTGTAATTTGGTAGGGTTTTTTTTTGTTTGTTTTTTTTAAATAAAACACAAAAGCCTGTGTCTTGCAGTCTTATCCACAAGTGGGAGGAGCTGGTGATGGGCCCCTATTTGCTACTACAGGAACACAAGTGGCAGCTCAGAAAGCTAAGGCACATCTCACAGGGAGGCTGGAAGTAAGCACAAGAACCTCGCTTTACCCGGGCACCTCAGACTCTGGAGACAGGAACCCTGTTCCTAGATGCCACATGTTTGGACAAAGCCAAGCTGGCAGGTTGAGGAGTAAACCTGATTATTTTGGGTTTTTTCTATCTTTGAGACAAGGTCTTGCTATGTACTGCAGGCTGGCCTTGAACTCCTGCCTTAGCCTCCCAAATGCTGGGATTACAGGCATGCTCCACCAACAGCTGGCTATAAACCTGTTTCTTATGCCAAACCCAACACCCAGGATCCCCCTTTGTAGGTATGTGTGAAAACTATGCTGAAGGGAAGAGAAATACACAGAGTCTTTTGAATCTCTATCAAATGTGGTTTTTATTCAACTGACAAGCACTTTTCTACAGCTGCACTTGTGGAACATCACATGGCAAAAAAACAGGAGGCTTTTTTCTCTAGACCTTTTTTCTTTTTTTTTTTTTTAACCTTATTAAAAATGAGATTGGTCCTAAAAATATAGAAAGAAATAAATTTAAATTCACAAAAAACTGTACATTATCAAAAAGTCACTAAAACACCACATTTGGTTATATAAAAAGTCAGTCCCTTTTGTTGTAAAAGGAACATGGAAACTTGGTGTTGATGGTGTGGTTTCTTGCTGTTACCAGACTGATAGGGGAAGGAAACAAAGGGGTGGGGGTGGGCTGTCTTTTTATCTGCCTTCCCTACCAAATACTTGTTGTCAATAGAGAAAATCCACCTAACTCAAGGGGCAGTGAAGATGAGGAAAGCAAAGTGAGAAATGGCCCCTCTGGTCATGCCCTGTCCCCACACTCTCTAGCTCCCAACCCCTCTGCAGAATGCCTGGTCCCTAGAGAGAAGGAGCTGGGAGAGGAACACAAAGCAGGAACAACAGACCTCACCCCCATCCACCCCACCAACCATAAAAGTTGATCTACGACACTTTATGCCAGGGGAAAACTGCCACGGGGAGAAAGATGAGCCCCCGACTATAAAGTTCCAAATGTCTAACACAAAGTTTGTTACAGCACAGTTATTTAGATAAAATATAAATATTTATGCATAATATAAAGTCAATTCAAATATTCTTCAATCCACCTCTTATTTAAAAGCAAAAAAAAAAAATCTCAAATAAAATTAAGTTTTGAGGTTTACCTGACAGAAAAGGCGACTTTAGAAATAGGCTCGGGGGGAGGGACGTACAGGACTACAGGGCTGCCCAGGACCTGTGCCGGCCCTGCCCCCGGCGGCCTTCAGTGCTGCCACAAGTCCCGGAATGAGCACTCCCGCACCCCCCGCCCCACCAACAGACATTTCTGATGCCTCAGCTCTGCCCAGGCAGCCAGCAGCCACCTCCCCAGTGCAAGTACCCGTAATCTCTGGTGGGAGGGGCTCTGCTGAGCAGGAGCAGGGCCAGGCCATGGCTATAGCTCGGAGCGAGCAGTCTTCCTCTCACAGACTGGGGGCTTAACGTGGGCACATTCACGTGTAGGGCAGTGAACCCACAACCCCTTCTCCCTCCCCCTCCTGTGCTCCAGGGGTCTCTGCTGCTAGGGAAGAGGTCCTGGGATGTGAGGAGATAAAAGGAAAGCACAACTAAACCCACAGATGCTCATGGGATTAGGAAAGATCCAGTTCTACCCCTCTCCCTGCAAAAACTTCAGACTCAAAGCTCCTGAGGAGAGAGAGTGCCTGCTGAAAGATTGCACAGTTCAAAGAGGCTGGAACAGAAATGACCCAGATTAATTGTTCCTGTGGTTTCCCAAAGACAAATGTGATGGTATGAAACAATGGGAACAGTGGGAATAAAAACAGACACTTGGGGAAAACAAATGGATCCCATCAAACAAAACAATCACGGCACACGCACACACACACACACATATGCACGCACACACACACCACACCCACCTCTCTTCCACTCTGAGGCCAGTTAATTGCTACCGGCCTCCATCTCAGAGGTGTGCCCAAACTCAGCAGTAGTTGTCCCTGAGGAGTTCCCGAGAGGGAAGTTTGGGAAGCAGGTGGGGAAGGAGGCTGGAAGGCCCAAGGTGCCAGCCCCCCTTCTCCCCAGCCACTGAGTTTCAGAAAAGGCTGGAAACTCAGCACATGAGGAGTGTCCAACATTTTAGATGGGATAGCTACCAGCAGGAAGATGAGGACAAAGAGAAAGACAGGGACCTCAAAATTTTTTTCCTTTGAGGGAAAAAAGATTTGGGGGAAAAGGAGGGAGGAACCCGTACACAACAGTTTTACATTATTAGATGAGAAAATCTGAAAAAATGGGAGATGGAGGGGAAAGGAAGGGAAGCTGAGAGGAAGTGAGACAGGGAGGGTCTGCACGTGGAAGCAGCATGTCCAGGGCCCGTGTCGGCGACACGCCTGGGGGTTAAGTCCACTTTACTGGCCGTCACTGCGGGTCCGCACACAGTACAGAGTGTTTCTCGGTTTCACACATTCACTAGAACTATTGCTATTGTTAAATAACCCCAGAATGCTGGGGCATGGACAGGGAGGGAGAGGAAACTGGGAGGAGGAAGTAGGGACATCTTTCCCCCTCCCCATTTTTAATTAGGAAATAAAACAGAAAGGAAAAATTATTTTTTCTTTCTTTTTTGGCTTTTCAGTCCAGAAGAACCTCATCTCCACACCTCTTATTTGAGGAGCAAGAGGAGGAAGGGAGAAAGGGAACTAGGGGAAAGAGGATGTGAGCACTGCCAAGGGCAGGGTCAAAAATCAGCTTATATCTGACCTGAGTCTGGACCCAGGGCAGCATCAGCAGGTGTGAATGGCAGGTTTTTTGTTTGGAAGGTGGAAGGAGAGGTCACAAGGTGACTCCCCACCTCCCTTGCCTCAGAGATTGGCCTGTTTTCCCTGATAAAACTCCTCCCAGCGGCTCTCGAAGAATCGGCGCATAATGTGCCCCGCCTTGCCCACTTCAGAGTCGTCCTCATTGAAGGTCTGGCAGTTGTCAAATACCAAGAGGGCATCAGCTGCAAACTCCTCTGAGCTGGTGTACCTGGGAGGGCAGAGGCACAGCTCTAAGCTGGGGAAGAGCTACAAGAGCAACAGACAGGAGCTAGGGAGCCACCATCTACTTACCCTCCCCGGAGCAGCCGCTCCCGCATAGTGGAAAAATCCATCGGGTTCTTGATGATGCGCCGGTACCCGCTCACCAGACGTGGGTTCACAGGCTCCAGGAAAGGCCAGGCTGCATCATGGGACTCCATCTCCATCAGGATAACCCTATCAGAACAGGGACAGCCATGGGTCCGTCTCAGAAGCAGGTACGCCTGCGCCGACCCCCCCCCCCAGTCCTCTCTTGGGTAGGTGGATTCACACAACTCACTCGCAGAATGTGAGATCACTGTGGTGGTTCCGCATGGAGAGTCGTCGCCGCTTGGAGGGAGACAGCCCTTCTTCTGAGTACCGAGGGACCGAGGATGGGCTTTCTCGGCCCCTTGACTGTACCCGGTGACGGCGGCCATCAGCCTCTGGGAAGTTCAGTGAGTAACCACTTTTCCGCTTCTGCCCTCGCTTTGGAAAACCAGGCTTCTGAGTGAGTTCTTCCTCTACCTGCTGAGGACAGGAAAAGGCGAGCTCAGCGATGGGTGGAGATGCACTCTGCCTGCCCTCTAGTTGTCAGAATCCCTCCCTACCCAAGTGTGACTGAGGCTTCGAAACACCACGCACCCCCCCATAAGTGGAGGTAAAAGGAAAGGGATCATTATTCCTGAGAAGCAACTGAGGCTATAAAATTTAAGTGATTTTTTTCATGTAAGGACCAGAATCCAGGTCTCCTAACACCCTGTCAGTTCACTGCAAGGTGAGATTAGAGATAAAACGAGGGACATTTGTAGGACTGGTGATAAATGGGATGGAACGAGAGCGCTCTTACCTGGGACAAACAGACAGCACAGAACCAGTCCCCTTCTGGGACAGCCTCCATCTTGGGCCGATGGCAGTAAATGTGGCAGCCACGGTCACACCCATCACAAAGCAGAAGAAACTCATCATTGTCACCCTTCCGGCAGACTAGACAGGTCTGGACCAAGATTGTGAGGAAACAGAGTGAGCCCTCAAGCCTCTGCCTACCTGTCACCCGACCCACACCCGCAGGCTGGCTCCTCAGCCCTTCCAGTACCTCTGGGCCTCTTACCACTTTGTTGACTGACTTTTCCCAGGCAATGGACCTCTCCAGCTGGCCCATGCACAAGCACACCTGGGCTGCGCTCCGGCATCGCTCAAGCGTCTGGCGCCAGACACGAACGCGAGGGGTGATTTCATACGATCTGCAGGGAGAAAGTGGCGATATCTGGACAAGGCACAGGACCTGCTTGAGAGAGGCAGACTTAGCCTTGCTCTCTCTCATACAGAGAAAGAGGGAGTGGGAACCACTCACATCTCTGTTGTGGTGCCCTCAGGAGCCCCATTGGGTGTGCTGAGCAAGGCCTTTTCCAGCACCACCTCGTGAGCTGGCCAGAGAGGCTCGCGCAGGTACCGCCGCTCCACATTCTGTTCCAAAGCAGCCAGGCGCATCACAGCCAGGTCCAGAGGGTTAGTACTTTTACGCTGAGGTGCTAGGCCTTCTCTGCTGCGACCTCGCCAGGTGATATCCTCCTGGGAGTCAGGCAGATGCTCACAGTAGGCCAGGTCTTCACGAGTAGAGTCTGGGTTAGGACACGTCCAGCCCTTCAGGTGGGAAAACAGAATAAAACTCATCATAAAGTCTTATGAAAATTTAGCCATAGGAGGGGGAAAAAAGGCCCATTTTAAGGTCACGGTACATAAAGTAAGAAGGTAGGGTTTTTCCAAATAAGAGTTTTTGTTTGGTTTTTTGAGATGAGTCTTGCTATGTAGTTCAGGCTGTCCTGGAACTCACTGTGTAGCCCAGGCTGACCTCAAATTCATGGTGATCCTTCCTGCCTCAGCCTCCCAAGTGCTGGGATTACAGGCGTACACCACCATGCCCAACCCAACTAGAGTTTAATGCCCTCTTCTAAACAACTCCCCACCCAGTGCCAATCCCACTTACCCGAATCTGCAGATCAGACAGGATAACCCGCTGTTCCAGATCCTCTACCCACTGAAGCACAGCTAGGTCTGTTTCGTATGTCCTCTCTGTGGGTGACCAGTTCATAATCCCTTCTTGAAAGGGAGGTAGCTGACTAGGCTCAAAGATGGGATCTGAGAGGTGAGAACACAGAGGAAGAGGCCCACCAGGATGTTGTTAAAAGCAGCTCACATCTGCCCTGGGCTCTGTAGTGGAGGCTGGGTGAAGGTATCTATTTACCAGTTGAGGGCCGTGAGCACACTTCCTGCAAGAAGTCCCTGTGCTTGTTAAGGTGTTTGTGAAGTGCCTTCTCCCGGATGCCTCGGGGGTGTAGGGCCTTGAGCATGGCATCCAGCGTCTCAGGATCTCGGATCCACCACCAGCCTGAGCGCATCTCTGAAAACGCAGATGTGGGGTAGGGGGTGCTGGGAACCAACTATGAAACACAATGCCTACACTGGGTATTATTCTTCCCTGCACTTTTTTTTTGAGACACAGTCTTGCTACACAGTTCAGGCTGACCTTGAACTCACTATGTAGCCCAGGCTGGCCTCGAATTCATGGTGATCCCTCCTGCCCCAGCCTCCCAAGTGTTGGGATTACAGGTGTGCACCACCACATCTGGACCTTCCCTGCACTCTTATCCCATTTCCACTCAGGATCACTCACCAGGGGGGACAGGCTGGGCTGTGAGCTGAGTCAGGTAACGCTGCTCTATCTGTTTGAAGAACTTGCTGGGAGGCCTCCCTCTCCGTTTTGGCTGTCCCAGCCCCGTGGGGCTCTGAGGCATTTCTCCAGAGTCTGTGGCTCGCCTCTTAGGAGTTACCCCAGGCAAGGAGGTGGAAGAGAACTGTGCTGGAGAACAGGGGTTGGCAGCGCTAGGTCTATTCATCTGTGAAGAGAAGGAAAGAGGATGAGGATAATTTCACATACATAGGTTTTCTCAATTTAAAAGTCCCACAGCCAAGACATGGAGCCTGCGGAAAGCTGAAGTCAAGAACATACTCTTTCTGGCTACTCACTGGCTTGGAGGCAGGCAGCTGCGGGGAGGGAGTGGGTTGGTCCTCAGAAACCGCAGGTGGTGGTGTAGGGGCAGCATTGCAGGGCACCTGGGCCGAGAAGTTAAACCAGGATGCTGGAGGATCAGGGCCAGACTCTGCCTCATCAGGCTCTTCCAGGGGCTGCGCCGCGGCTGGGTCTAGCTTTCCAGGGCTGCTATCAGGTGTGAGGACTGAGCTGCTCAGCAGGGAGCCTCGGCTCTGAGTCTGGCTCAGCCAAGACAAAAAGGCTGACTGGCTGAGGTCATGCTGGCTCTGACTAAGAGACACAGGGGAGCCTTCTGGCTCCAGGAATCCGTGATGGGGCTGGGGCTGGAACTCAGGATGGGGCTTGGGCGGGGGCTGGGGCTGGGCCTGGGTGGAAGCCTGAGGCTCAGGATGAAGCTGCGCCTTGAGCTGGAGCTGGGCCTGGGGCTGTTCTGAATCTTGGCCCTTGAGAGAGGATTTCAGGTTCCTAGGTTGCAGAGAGCCAGGCTTAGTCTTCCGAGGTCGGCCTCGTGTCCGGGCAGGAGAACTGGCAGAGATGCTGGCACCAGTTAACTCTCTCTTCACAGAGAAGAGGGCAGGAGTAGGTGCTGGATAGGCTGTCCCCCTGAAGGAGTCAGTTTCTTGCTTTAGCATATCTTCGGGAACTACAAAGAGAAGAATTTCAGACACACACTGATACATAATGGGAAAGAGCATATAAACACAAGATATATACATTCTCTTTTGGACACAATTCACCACTGGTACCTGCTTATGTGCCAATGGACAAAGTATCTGGGGGAGAAATAAATACTGTTTGTTCTAAGTGATCATCAGCAGCAGCATAATCCTAAACTAAAGTCTACTGAGAACCAACTACATTTTAAGCACCACTTTTTTTTTTTTCTTCTGGTGCTGGGGCTCAAATCCAGGACTTTACACTGTGTTCTACTACTGGGCTACACTCCCAAGCAGCATTCTTTTTTTTTTTGGTGCTGGGGATTGAACTCAGGGCCTTGTGCTTGCGAGGCAAACACTCTAACCGTTGAGCTAAATCCCCAGCCCTCAAGCAGCATTCTAATTAGCAGCATAAACTCTTCTTGATCTCCTTAACAGCCTCATGAAATACATATTTTTTCCCCAGTTTTTATTTGTTTGTTTTCTGAGATAATGTATTGCTATGTAGTTCAAACTGGCTTTGAACTCACTAAGTAGCCCAGGCTGGCCTCAAACTTGCAGCAACCCTCCTGCCTCAGCCTCCCAAGTGCTGGGATCACAGATGTGCACCACCACACCTGGCAGAAATATATATTCTATTACCATCTCTGGTTTACGAATGAAGAAACAAGCATACGGCTGGTAAGTGGCACAACAGGCAGGTAGGTAGTCTCACTCTAGGATCTATGCTCCTAACTGCTATGCTCTTTGGATGATACTTATAAAACAAAAGAAGCCCCAGACTACTAGGCAGAGACGAAGGCACTATTTAACTTTTGTTAGACAAGACTCAGAGAGGGCTGAGGCTTTCACACACACACATACCTACCTAAGCTCCCCTCTGCTCCTTCTACAAAGATGCCTGCCAAATACGGCAGTACCCAGTAGCGGCGTCTGTAGCGATCCTGCCCCAAGGAGACTGCCCGAAGCATCTGGGATGAATGAACTAGCTTTTTGCGAAAGAAGAGCTGGCGCTAGATAGGCAATGGAAAGGAAGATGATTAAAAACACGGCATGACAGCGGTGAATTCCCCTAGTACATGGGAGAAAGCAGAAGCTCCCAGCTACCCCACAGAATCAATGCCCAGCTCAGGAGGCAGCCACTTCTTGCCCAGGCTACACCTCCACTCCTGGGGGCTCAGAAGCACAGTACCTTACTAAGTTTTTCTATCTGGCGCTCTAACTCGGGGATGCTGGATGCTACAGCATCAACCTAGAGAAAACAAGGATGCCGAGAAAAAGTTACCAGATTCAAGAAAGACAAGTATCTGTGTCCTTTTTCTTTTATTTTTTGTGTTTCTAAGGATTGAACCCAGGGCCGTCGCACTGAGCTTAGCTCCAGACCTTTTTTATTATGAGACAGGGTCTCAGTAAGTTGCCCAGGCCGGGCTACAACTTGTGATCTTCCTACCTTGGGCTCCCAGAATGCTGGGATTACAGGATTGAGTCCTATGCTCAGCCAAATAAATTTCTGCTTATTTTGAGACAGTGTCTCACTACGTAGTTCAAATTGGCCTTGAACTCACAATGTAACCCAGGATGGCCTTGAACTCACAGCAATCCTCCAACCTCAACCTCCCAAGTGCTCAGATTACAGGAGTGTACCCAGCCAAATATCTATTTTCTGACTCTCACTTTTCTGGTTATTGGGTCAGTACCTCTCCATCTCTTCGAACCCTTCGGCCATGGACAGCTGCTACAGTCTCCTCCTCTTCCTCTTCTTCCATGCCGCTGGTTTCCTCCATGATCCGAGAACTGCGCCTTCGTCCCAGGCCTTCCTCGGGCCCTTCCATCTCTACCTCATGCCGTCCAGTTCGCTTGGCCAGAGAAGATTTCAGTCTTGAACAGATGGGCAGATTAAAGAAACTGGTGAGGGGGTTGGGGATTTAGCTCAGCTAGAGTGCTTGCCTGGCAAGTGCAAGGCCAAATAAATTTTTCCAAATAAATCCCCAGCAAACCCCGCCCCGCCCAAAGAAGAAAACTGGTAAGGAACATCATACTGCCACAGAAGGAAATCTGGACTCTCAACCATTGTAAGGTCCTCAACCCGGGGAAGGGGCTAAGGAGAAATGTTCCATGCAGAAGTCCTGGGTATCCTTCACCATTTCCCCTTCTCTCATTTTTCTGGGCCCTACCTCCGGAGCCGGCCTTCAACAATCCACTTGTTTTTCCTGTAGCTGGACATACTCTCCAGAGTCTTGTCAATCTCACTGCAGGGGAATAAGGAATGGGATTTTGAGGCAGAAGTGGTAGCACAAAAAAAGGGAAGGGAGCCTTAAGGGTACAGGGGTGGTAGGGAGTTTCAGCCTGGAACCTAGAATGGATGAAGGGCACAGGCACATTTAAGTTCTCCCAAGGGCAATAAAACTCAGTTCTAAATCCCTCTACTTCTGAAAAACCCCTCCCCCGCCCACTGTGACCCAAGGCACAGGACAACCATCCCGCCCAGCCCCTCACTTGATGATAAGGGTGGAGCTGTTGAGTTCATGCACAAGGAAGGCCAGGACAGCAGCTTTCTGCTGGGGTGGCTGGGCCTGAAAAGGTTGCGTGCGCAGGCTGTCACAGAGGGTAGGCTCTACTCCGTATGCCATGAGGAAGCAGCGCAGGATCTCAGACACATTGTCCCTTGTCAGTGGGATCTCACACACCTTCTCCCCTAAGATCTTTAGAGACTGTTTAGAGGAGAGAGCATAAGGGAAGTGAGGAAGCAAAGGGGAACAACTCAAATTGGGTGAACCTGAAAGAGAACTATGGGACTCAGACAGAAAAATAAGGGAGCTGGGAATTTAGCTCAGTGGTTAGAGTGCTTGCCTTGCAAGCACAAGGCCCTGAATTCGATTCCCGGCACCCAAAAACAAAAATAAAACAAAACAAAAAAAAACAAAAAACCAACCAAAGAAAAAGAAAAATAAGAAAGTTTCTAAAACAAGATGAAATAAGACTACAACAGGAAAGTGCAAAGGAAAAGGATTAATGCTGGGCATGGTAGCACATGTCTGTAATCCCAGCACTCAGGAAGCTGAGGCTGGATTGTGGCAGTTCAAGGCCAGCCTAGGCTACGTAGTGAATTCAAGGGCAGCCTGAACTACATAGCCAAAGCTCACCTCAAAAAACAGAGAAACAACAACAAAGATTACGATAAAGGAAAATGAAGCAAAATAAGGTGTCAGGAAGAAAAATAGAAAAACAAAAGCAAAACAGAAATGGGAAGAAACACATCCCTCACTTCTCATCACTTTAGAGCATCTCTAACTGTTCTTAGGGAGAAAGCAAACTGAGACAAAGCACCACATCCCAGGCCCTCCCAGCTTACCCAGGAAAGCTCACCTGACAGTAGGAGGGCAAGCCAGGGTCATAAAGTGCAGCCTTTAACAGCCGTACCAACAGGTCTTGCACCTTGTCCAAGCTGTCACCTTGACACAGGAGTCCCTCCTGCAGGACCCCTAGGCTGGGCACATCTTTGGTAGGGTCAAAGCCCAGCACCTTGCCGAAGCTGTGCAGGAACTCCACAATGGTCAAGCAGTCTGAGAAAGCCCTGCTGGGCAGTGTCAAACCAGGGATGCGTGTGAACTCAGGCAGGGGCTGGAGGGATGAAAGCAGGAGAGCATCTCTTAAGACTTACCAGAAGATACTGTAAGGATTTCCACCAGGTCTTCCTTATAATAATGTCCTCACAAATGGCCCCTCCATGACCTCAGAACTGTTATCTTCCCCTCACTACCTGGTGGTCAACTAGACACATATCCTCTGTGGGCTTCTTCATCTCCTCCAAGATCATCTGCTGCCTCTGCCGTTCTTCCAGGCGTCTCTGGGTAGCCAGGGTCTTATCTGCTTTACAAGCTGGCTTGGCTTTTGCCACTTCATCCTTTTCCTTCAATTTTACCTTCTCTTTCTTGTCCTTCTTCACTTTTTCCTTCAGTTTTTCCTGCTTTGTCTTTATCTTTTCTTTCTCAGCCTACCCACCGAAAGAGAGTGAAGAACCAGGAGTTGACATAAAGATTTCAGTCACCACCCTTCCTTGGCCTTGGTCCCTCCCAATCTTGGAGCCCACAAATGAAACTATGAAGTAAGACTGGCACACTCATCTTGCAAAATCAGTTCAGTGGCTTCAAAATTAAACTCAGCGAGTGCATACATGCACCTACCTTCAATTTCTTCTTGGCCTCTTTCTGTTTCAAGCTCTTGGTCTCTTGTTTCCTCTTGTTTTTGGCCTGTAAACCATAAAGGAAGTCATTTCTCCTCAAACTCTGAAAGCACCTCTGCTTGGGCTAGGATTCAAACACGAACAAAGGTGCTGGGGAGGAGAGGTGGGAGATGGGATGAGGGGACGGCAACACACTGATTCTCTCATCCTTGAGATGCCCACATTATTCCTGAATAAGCCCATCTCTGAGTCAAGCCCAAGAGAGTTTAGGGCAATGAGTGTGTAGTGCTATACAGGGGAGTGACAGATGTGGGAGATGGGAAAAAAAAAAGATGCAGCAAGTTGTAGGAAAAGTTAGCCCACTGATGTCCCTCACCTGCGCTTGGATAGGAGTCTGACAGTCTGCCTGATGTACCTTCTGCCTCATTTTCTTCTTGCTTTTACTCATCTTTGCTTTATCTTCCTCATTCAGTGTTTCTGTAAAGAAAAATGAGATGAGCAAGGCACAAGATGGATGCCTGGCGCCCAAGGCACCACACACTGTCACAAAGCTGGCCTCCCAAACAGCGCCTTGAAGAATCTACAGAAGTTGTTCAGGCTATTCTTCAACTCCCTGCAGTCCTGCTGGGATTACAGGAGGCATGTGCCACCATGCCTGGCTCTTTTTTTAAAAAAAAAATCCCAGTTCTGGTATGGGAGCTAAACCTAGGGCCTTCACATTGAGCTACATCTGCCAGTCCATGTTTGTTTTAAAACAGGGTCTGGCTCTGTAATTCAGGCTGGCTGTAAACTCTGTGATTCTCCTGCCTCAGCCTCCTGCATGCTGGGATTACAAGTGTGAGCCACACACCCAGCACCAGTCCTTTTTTATTTTGAGACAGGGTCGCACTAAATTGCCAAGGTCCCAGGCTGGGCTCAAACTTTCTATCCTCCTGCCTCAGATTCCCAGAGTGCTGGGATTACAGGTGTGTACCACCACACCTGTTTTGTTCTGAAGTACACATAATAAAATATTGGGGGAAAAATGTAGGAGAGGGGTACAAAGAACTCAAATGGTATCACCTGCCCAGAAGCAAGAGCCCCAGACTCCACGTGGACTGCTTTGGAAGCTGTCCAGCTGATGGAAAAGAGGCCATAACAACAGGGTGGTAGCCTTGCAGCCTGTCTCTTTCCCAGGCTACCAGACAAGTAGCAATGCAGACTGATTTTAGCACCACAAGGGCCAAGAAAGGAACCAGAAAGCCAAACTGCCAGAGAAAGGTGTTAGTTGGTAGCACTGATGAACCAAGCATATTCAGGGGTCAGATCAACACCAACATAGCTATTGCTTATGCTCAGCTCCTATGTCCTTGTTCTACAAAACAACAAAAGCTCAATTTCTTTATTCTGGAAGACCAAATATCGAAGCATAATTCTGTGTATCTCAAGCTATTTTTGACCTGACAGTACCTATAATTTTTGACATAGAAATACAACCATACATCTATATGGCAATCCTCAGTCAGACACATAGGTAGGTACTCAAGACTTTTCTTAAAATGTGAGACTCAGCTGGGCACAGAGGCACATGTCTGTAAGCCCAGCACTCAGGAGGCTGAAGCAGGAGGATCACCATGAGTTCAAGGCTAGCCTGGACTACAGAATGAGTTTAAAGCCAGCCTGAACTACATAGTGAAACCCTGACTAAAAAGTGTGTGAGTGTGTGTGTGTGTGTGTGTGTGTGTGTGTGAGAGAGAGAGAGAGAGAGAGAGAGAGAGAGACCTGTTCTAGGTCATACAGTCAGAAGATGGTAGGGCAGGAACTCTGACCGGAAAGCAGAAGACATAATCTGCTCACATTTTCATAGTATACCAGGGTACATCCAAAACTTATTGAAAAATCTAAGACATTTCCCTTTATCTATCTCACTATAGTAGTGATTATCTTTTGGGCTTTTTTTTTGTGCTAGGGATCGAACTCAGGGCCTTGCACTTGCTAGGCAAGTGCTCTACCACTGAACTAAATCCCCAACCCCCAGTGCCGATTATCTTTTGAATTGAGAAATGAATTTTGAATCTCCACGACAGTGATCACGAGCAAGAATGAACAAATAACATCAATATAAATAAGGAGCTGAAAAACAGGTAAGAGGGGGCTAGGGATTTAGCTCAGTGGTTACAGTGCTTGCCTAGCAAGCACAAGGCCCTGAGTTCGATTCCCAGTACCAAAAAAAAAAAAAGGAAAAAAAGAAAAAAACAGGTAAGAAAGAGCAAGGAAGGAAAAAAAAAGGGCATGGTAATATGAATATCCTCCTTTCCTGAGGTATATAAACTATATCCAGAGACCCAGGCTTCACTAATAAGACCAACTCAAGAAAGAAACTGACTACAAAGCAAGTAACCAAAGTGCTTGGACCCTGATGTTATCTTACGAGGAGGAGAAGCTGATTCAAATTCTTGTGTGGTTATCAGTTACACTCTGGGAAACCCAGGTATTAGCAATTCAGTAATATTTCAGATACTCTGTGTAGGGAGCAGAATCCCAAAGTAAAAAATGTTACTATACCTTGGACCTCCAGTTTCTTTGGGAGGCGGTTGTCTGTCTTATTCAACAGCTCAGGGATTTTGACCTTGGGTGGCCGACCTCGGCCCCGCTTCACCTTGGGGACTTCCTTGGTCTTAGCCTTCTCATTGTTTCGAGGCCGGCCCCGTTTGCCAGTAATTGCTTGAATCCTGGATGGAATCTCCTCTGCTGAGAGCTGAACCCACTGCAAGCCCTAAGGTAGGCAGAAGACTGTGTTACAGTAACACTGGCCACTAGATCCTCGAAGCCATTTAAGCACCACCCACCAACTTCCAAACTCCACAAGAGGAGGCTGCAGCTTGCCCACCAACTCTTTTTCAGGGACCAGAGCATAATTTAACCCTCAGGCCAGCACCTCTGGTGTGTCTCTCTCTTCAAAGAAATCTCCAACAGGCATACGAGGACTGAAGCTGAAGTGCTCACGGCGCACACTGTGTACCACATTGCGACTCAGGTACTAAAAGAAGGAAGTTAATCAACATTAATGAGTCTTACCATGTCTTTGGCTGGAAATCGCACAAGCACAACAGGCCCCAGAGCAGATAATGCCAACCTGCATCACAGGGCCCAAAAGGGAGTGTGTAATGTCTTTAAAAACACCCATCAAAGCTCTATTACCTTGATCACTTCGGGAAATTGTTTCATCCTCTTCCCACAGGGGCCATAATACCAGGTCTCCCCCTGCCATCGGTGGCTGCCCTTCTTGATGCGCACTTCTCTCCGCCACCTGCCAGAGAAGCACATGGGCCCTGCCACCAGGTCACACCCCTACCCACTTCCATACCACCCAGGAGCCAAGCCCACTGAGCAGATGACCCTCCCGTATCTGTCTCACGAGTACTGCATGCAGATGCGAAAGCGTAAGACACAAGCTTGACTAAAAGGCCAACTTGAGCTCCCACAAATACCTCAGGGCCCTCAGGAGGAAAGCAGTACACTAAACCATATAAGCCTAAAAAGACCTCCACCTTTCTTTTTACAAAGTTTGTGAGATGAACAGCCAGAAATCCCTCCCTAATGTCATTCAGGGCAATTTTACTGAGTTGCCAGTAAAGAAGATCAAAACCTAGGGGAATAAAGGCAGAAGAAAGAGGGTGGGGAGGCAAGCTGAAGAGTGAACTCTCTACTGACTCCATGACATGAGTCAGGAGGCCGGGGTTTGGTTAGGAACTCCATGTTCTAAGCAGAAGATTATGGTTCAGCTTTATCTTCCATACTGTAAGCAGTACTCAGATTTGGCGAATGTAAGTAGCCTAGAGGGGCTGAAATAGGGAGTTACTTCCACAAAGCGCTTGGTGTCAGCTGGCTTGCTCATTCTAGTTAACTTCTTACTATTACCAATGTTTACCTCTCCAAAAAGCATTAAAACAAAAACCACCACCATAACAAAACTATCCCGAGTCACTGCTCATAAGCCACTCCTGAGTCATTACTACCCCCTTCTCTATGAACTAGTCTGGATATCTGAGACTAGGGTTTGGCAAAGATACCAGCTGGAGCCCCTTGATCAAGACTGAGTCATCACAAGATGAGGAAAGAGTCAGTGAGTGCAGAGAGACCCTGAGAGAAAGAAAACCCAGGAGTCTCACCTAAGGAACCACTATGATTACAGCTGACTGCCCTGCAGTCTACTCTTATCCAGCTGATTTCTCCCCAAACTCCAAACAGAGGCGCTCCCCTGTTCCTACGCTCATGCGTTAAACTTTCCAGGGTCAATGCATGTAGCAACCTAGAGCATTTACCCATGCTGGAGGGGAAGACGAACTTCTTCTGGCGTAGCAATACGTCTCCTCAGGACATCAGCTTGGAAGGAAGATGGGAGACCCAAGTTAAGAGTGCAAATGAAATACTGAACAGGTTGCTAGGGCGGGCTGACACATGCAATGTGGAACAACCCCTCCGTTCTTCCCTCCCTCTTTTTGTCCCCACCAACTATCAGTTGTACTAAGGGTTGAACCTGGCCTTTGTACTGAGCTACAGCTCCAGCCTTTTTAAAATTTATTTTGAGACAAGGACTAAGTTGCCCACAGTGAGTTGGAACTTGTGATCTTCCTGTCTCACCCTCCCAGAGCACTGGGATTACAGGCATGTATCACTCCTGGCTGAAAAACACTTTTCTGGGAACCTGCCAGGAGGAGAACAGAATCTGAAAACTTACCACCACCAGAAGTGACTTCTTCTCCAGCCATCTCTTCCAGATCACCAGTGGCTTCACAGAACCTGCTGACATCTTTATTTGTTGGGTAGGCAGAAGCTGGGGAACTTACAGGGGAGGCTTTTGGGGAGCTCACTGGAGCTGTCAAGGCAACTTCTAAAGTGACTGCTGAGGAAGCTGGAGAGACCCCTGGGCAGGCTGCTGCGGAGAGATGTGGAGAGGCTGCTGGAGACACTAACAGGGAGACTTCTGGAGCAGAGATTTCTGGGGAGGGTGCTGGAGACACTGCCAGGGAGACAGCCGGGGAGGCTGCTGGTGAGACTGCTGGTGAGGCTACTGGATGTAGTTGAATTTGAATAGTGGATGACCGGTCAGGGGGTGGCTGGGTCAGGGGTGGCGGGAAGTCTGAACCCTGAGTCTCCGTTTCTTCCTGTTCGGCATCGCTGCCATTATTCAGGTCAAAGCTGTTATCTAGGATCCAAAGGGATATGGTGAGTAAAGGAAAAATGGTAACACATAAAACACTCTATCCAATTAAATCTAGACTAAGGTAAGCATAATTACTTTAAGGGCTTTTTCCTGGGGTTTGGAAAAGCACCTGGGTTTCCTCCCCAGTCATTTACAAATGTTAAAGGGCAAAACTTGTACTGTAATTATATAGATAAATCTGAAGCCAGGAAGATACCTTGCCTCCTCCCTGCAAATCCCAAGTCTCTCAAATCCTTCTGGACTGAGGACACATGTCAGAGTATAGCAGCCTGTGCCTCTCTAAGGCCTTACACTATCCCATAACCATTCATCTCCCAGCAAGGTACTCTTACAGACTGCCCACTTCTAAGGCCCAACTACATGGAACCTATTTTGTCATTTTTTTGCACATCAAGGGCTTTTTTTGTCCCACCTCTCCTCACTTACCTTGCAGAACAGACTCCCCTAAGACAGGTGGAGAGGCAGGGCTGGCAAAGATAGAGGCTGACGTTTGACTGTCATCAGCCAGGAGACTGAAGGGAGCGGCATTATTGAGGGAAGGGCAATCAAGGGCAGAGATCACAGGACTGTCCTCAAGAGGCAGCTTGTCCTCTGCACCCATCAGTTCTGTGTCATCTATACCATAAAGTCCTCCACTCACTGGCTCTGTTTATGCGGTGAAAGAAAAAAATCAAAAAGCAGGATATTAAGGAAAAATCACGAAGTAAGGTTTCCTCAAGAAATACTGGCCCATCTAGGTGTGGGCTATGCCTGTAATCCCAGCACTTGGAAGGCTGAGGCAACACCATTTCAAATTAGAGCCCAGCCTAGGCAATTCAGTGACTTAATAAGATCCTACCTCTAAATAAATAAATACAGCCAGACAGACAGGCACATGATGCAGCTCAGTGCAAAAGTCCTGAATTCAATTCTCTTAGTCATTAAAAAAAAAAACAAACAAAAAATCGGCCTGAAAAATATCCAATTCTAGGCTATGTGTGGTAGAGCACACCTATAATCCCAGCACTTGGGAGACTGAGGCAAAAGGATCACCATTAGTGTGAGGCCAGCCCGGGCTACATAGTGAGTTCAAGGCCAGCCTGGACTACATAGCAAGACCCTGTCTCAAAAAACCAAAAAACAAAAACAAAAACAGAGTTGGCCAGGTATGTTGGGAGGCTGAGGCAGGAGGATTACAAGTTCAAACCCAGCACAGGCAACTTAAGTGACTTAAGGAGACCCTGTCCCAAAAACAAAACTTACAAAAAAGGGGGTGGGGGTGGGAACAGGAAGAGGGGATGGGATATGAGACAGACACTCATGGCACTGGGGATGGCTTAGTGAGATTGGTCCTGGGTTCAATACCCAGTACAGGAAAAAAAAAAAAAAAAAGAGTAAAGTCATTAGACTATAGGGCCCATAAAAGTTCTGAGGTGAAAAGGGAAAAGTCACTGACCATATACATACATATATCCATAGACCTTGCAAAATGACAGCATTTATCATAAAATGTGCCTTTCTATGCCTTTCCTACAATATCAGTGTGGTAAAAAAGATTATTGTTCACTGACAAAATGTTTTCTTTCTAGTTAAGTTAGAACCCAAATAGCCCACTTGTGTGGTAGTTAAGACCATGTTCAGTTAATTATTATAGCCCAGGGCTCTTGCCCAATTGGAACACTGGAAAAGAAGCTGGGAAATGAACCAATTCAGCTCAGAGGGCAGTTGGTCCAGCCAGGCCAGTGGGACATAACTGTGGTCTGCTGCTGGATTATCTGGAAGCCCAATACCCCAGACTCCCTGACATGTTTTCTGGTTTACTCTCTATTTCAGGTGCTAGAAATTCGCCACCTCTGCTTGCTAAGTGGAAGATCCAGCCTTCTAGCCCACCTGGTGCCAGGGAGTCGAAGGGCTCAAGAGAGTCTTCATTGAGGATTGGAGTGTCTTCTAGTTGATCAGGAAGATGTGAAGGGTCATCTAAACAGCTGACTGTGGGGTCAGGGACCAAGACTGAGACCTCTTGGTGTAGTGACTCCACAGAGGGGACAGAGTCATTGTAGCCACACATCTTTAGTTCTAGGGAATTCCAGGAGAACAAATGTCAAAATCAGTGCCTTCATCTGCTTCACTTAGCTATAGCAGGCAGTTAATTTGTGCTAGGAGGATGTTCACTCAAAATTTATTGCTGCTAGGGTACCAGTTCTATGTTGGAAACTAATCACATCAAGACATTCTAAATGAGCAGAGACGTGCTGGTAAAGTCAATCCTGCAGCAGGCAAAGAGGGGAAAGGAGAGGGGGTTCTGAGACAAGAACCCAATCATGTTCTCAGATGTGTTCCCCAATGAGTGGGACCTGAGGAAACAGCCTATGATTTTATGGGGTGGTCCTCTTCATACTGGGAATCCCTTTGCAAGCTAACTTTTTGAGGGAAATTATGAGAGGCACTGTCACATGTACTAATACTAACAATGAAAAAGAAAACTTAGTATATTGTGCTTTTTCCCTTCCATCCTTCTTCACATGCCAATCACTATTAGGGCTCGGCCCGCTCTAGCAGTCAACTGATCATGTCTTAGTCAAAAGGACCTCACTGCTGATTGCCTACTGCTAATATCTTAACCCTTTCAACATTGTGGAAGAAGCCCTTTTGGATGCAGAGTATCTGTTGGGGCTGTTTCAGGCTCGCCCACCTGCCCTCTCCAGGCCAGCAGCTCTGCATGAGCTTGAAATAATTTGCACTCCCACTCGCGAGCTGGTGCTGGTGCTGCAGCCACAAAAACACCAGCCACTTGGCTCTGCTAATCACCAACATGCAAATCAGCCTCCACTGCAGAGAGCTGGAAAGACAAGTTTTCCTCACCTCAAAAAGCCACTGTCCCCACAGTCCCATTTTCCCTCTCCCACCCAGCTCACAGACCCAGTTATACCTGGCTGCTCTTCTTCCAGCTCCAGGCTGCCTACCAAGCCAGTGCCATTCTCCGTCACAACTGAAGTCAGTTCCTTTTCTGCTGCCTCATCAGGATGGATCACACTGCCTACCTCCTGGGAGGGCGCAAAGGTCTGGATGCTAGATCCCAACATAGGAGAAGTCTGAGGGGAGGTGAAAAAACCTGGGGGTCCATTGGGCATCACCTCAAAATTCTGGTCAGGAAAGGAATCATACAGTTCCTGTGAGTCGAAGTTAAGCCCCATCGGACTCTGGGTACCGTTGGCCCAGAACTCTTGGCTCCCAGCCCGAAGGTTAGTGTTGTGACTCGGGGATGAAGGTTGCCGGCTAACCCCAAGAATGCCGTTGAGTGGGTACTGTCCCCCCGAGAACTGGGAGAGAAGGGGTGGGTCCTTGAGGTTGTTGCCAGGATTGGCAGATGGGTACTGTGAGTAGTTCCAGAGACAGTCATAGGCCACGCTGGGGTGATGGAGGTGTGAGGTGCTGGAGGAGTGGGGAGCAGAGTTCAAAATCCCTGAAGTAGTAGTGTGAGATACAGTAGATAAGCCATTAACATTCACATCCCCATTCAAACCTGACAGAGAAGGAGAGAAAAGGATCAGTTATGGATATACATGTAAGTAACTCTACCAAAAGAACCCCAATATAATAGCATTGACTAGAAAAAGGGAAGGTGAGGAGGAGGGGGAGTCCCCCTGTTATATTTAGCTTTTGGGTCTCTAGGGAACACAAAACCCAGATGCTCCCGAATGTAAGCTTAGCAACTGCTGCTGAGTAGGGGGCTGGGGAGCTCTCCAAATCTACCGTGGGAGCCACCAGCAGAGAGCTGGCCGCTGCCTCGGCCTTTTTATTAAATGAAGCTGTTTGCAGACTCCCTACAGTGACTTGCATTCTTCCCCCTTCTTATTCCCTAGAGAAATTCTTCCCTTGGAGGGCCATGACAAAATTTTCTAGGTACCCACACCCCAGTGCCTATTTGGCCCCACAGTGGCACCAGAAGGGGCAGCCTCCACCTCACTGGCACATGCAGATCCAGCACTTTGTGCTGGGCTAAGAATAGAATTTGCAGTCACCACAGTGACAAGATTCCAGCTCAGAAGGCTGGGTTTGGCCCCTCCCTATAGGCTCTGGAGGATAATATGCAGGGGGTAAAAAGCTTTGCATGACCAGTGCTGCAGAGTTTAGCTCTCAACATCAGTGGCAACCTCTGGGATGATGGAGGACAACCAAATAAAAGGAAACAAGGAAGCTGAGGGCAGGGGAAAGATTCCAATGAAAATAGCTTCTATCCTTCTGCAAGCCCCTTGTACAAGATAGGAAGATAAGTGGTAAGTATAAGCCTGTATTTTTCTGCTGCATGGAAACAGGTAAGTATGGGGCCTTTGCTCTGCTTCTAAGCATAAACGACTTGAAATCCAAGCAAGACTAAAGAGGTACTTGGTAGAGACATGCTACAGAGTAACTGAAAAGCCAAATCCAGCAAAAGACCTAATTAGGTCAGCAACACTTCCACCTGGAATTATGAACTTCTTTAGGGGCAAACTAGGTACACACTAAACTCTTCCTTATCCCTACCTTTAGCCAAGGATGGGAGGTGGCGCAGGCACTTCCACCATCTGCTCTTTTCTCTGCTGTACAAACTAAAAGGCAAACACACCCCAACTTTCACCTACCTTTCTTCAACCCTAGTTCTAGTCCAAAGCAGCTTCAGCAACCTCTAAAAACAGCTTCTCAAGACTGGTGCTTTATTTTTTTTCCATGGATACAACCTGGTCAGCAGCAGCAGTAGCTACCACATCACTCTCTGGCAGTAGCCAGGGACAATGCTAACACAAGAGCAGGATAAGATGAAAAAGCCAGTATGTTTTTCTAATCCCATCCCACCTTAAATCAAGACTAAAAATGTTGCTTCTATAAACCTCTAGAGCTTATTCTTAGAAGTCTGATTTCTCTCCAGCAGCTGGAGTTCTATGGATTCACTTCCTCCTTCCCTACCTGGCAGGAAAGAGGTCTTGTGGGATACATAGCCTGACGTGGAGCCAAATCTCCTCCCGTCCACCTGCTCTAAAGAAATGATGCCCATTTCCCTCCCCAGGCCATGTGGCCCTTACACTCACTTTTCCCTTGCTGGGGGAAGTTCATGGGAGACCCGTTAGTGTAGAGGCCCTCCCCTGAGGAAGGAGAGGGTTTCAGTCCTGAGGCAGCAGGTGCAGGGGGAAGGCCAGTAAAGTTAAAATGGTCGTTTGCCTCCATTTCTGTAGGAGGGGAGAGAAAGGGGGGGAAAAATACTGGCGGTTAAACAAGGTTATGTCACCAGGAATCTCCGAGAGGGAATGCCCCCCTCCCCTCCCCTCCCTCTACTTAAGGCTGACAAAGAAAAGGAGGAAATATGCCCTAACCTGAGCCATGATCCTACAGATATGTCTTTTAGTCAACTTCACAGTGTTTTCTTTTTTTTTTTAAGTGAGAATAATCAAGATGCAAGCCTGGGAGTCTACCCAGCACAGGTAACCCTATCCCTCTGTTAGATATTAGCCCTCTATTGTAACATTTAACATTCTCCACTCTTTGTTTTTATCCTCAAGGTAAGGTGCACTCCCAGGATTCACAAAGAGTTCTCAAAGCCGTATTTTTGATAGGAAGCCATGATGATGAGGGTATTGGCAGGAAAAGCATGTTTGATACACACCCCATTTTGTTTTTATCATGCTTGATTGAGCTAAGGAAGTTATCCTATCCATAGCCCCAAACATCTGAAGACAGTACAACTACATGAATAAATGGATTTGAGAAGGAGACTACACTTCAGAAAAAGCAAACAAAATGTGGTGCAAAAGAACAAATCATTCAGTGATACTCTACAGTTTTGTTTTTTGTTTCACAGTGTTGAGGATCAAACCTAGGATCTGGCACACATATGCTAGGCAAGCACTTTCTCTAGAACGCCTACCCTGATCTGACCCCAGTATTTTACTTCTTATTCACAGGAAACAGCACCCTTTCCAAGAATACAGGTCAGAAAAATGTCAGCAATAAAACATGACTAAGAAAGTGTCAAGTGAGCTGGGCCTGGTGGTGCATACCTGTATTCCCAGCACTCGGGAGGCTGAGGCAAGACTGCGTGAGTTTGGGGCCGGCCTGGGCTATAATGTAACTTCAAGGCCTGTTCAAACTACTATGTTGCAAGACCCCCGATTTAAAAAAAAAAAAAAAAAAAAAAGATTGTTAGCTGAGTGATGGTATACACCTGTAATCCTAGCATTTAGGGAGGTTGAGGCAGGAAGATGACAAACACAGCCTGAACAACTTACTCTCTTTATTGTGGTAATTTTCTGGGTTTTTTTCCATACCATGGTAATTTTCTAATGTTTTAGTTTTGTGCCTTAAATATTAAGGGCCCCAGAGATAACAATGAGATGCTTATACTTGTGAAATACAGTGGCTCACTGAGGGGCAGTACGGTAAAAAGCTTTCACTCTCTACTGAATATGATGCAATATACTAGGAATGACAAGAAACAAAGCTCTCGATCAAAACTAATTTTAACTTTGATAGAACAAAGAGAAGAGGGAAGATAGGAAGCAGAAGCCAGAATTACTGGTAAAGTCTCACACATTGATCAAATACTTGTGGTGCACTACTGCATACCAACTTCAGTTGTGAGAAAATCTGTCTTGATGCAGAAAAAGTAGCTCCATGGATACGTTACTATGTTTTGTTTTGTTTTTTTGCAGGGCTGGTTTGAGGCAGGGTCTTGCTATGTAGCCCAGGCTGGCCTTGAACTTGAAGCAATCCTCCTGCTTCAGCCTCCAAGTGCTGGGATTACAGACGTGTGCCACCACACCCGGCTGTTACTGTGTTTTTAAGGGCAGAAGAATTCATACAGATAGTTTTACCAAGTTCCCAAGAAGAGGTAATAAACACAACTTAGATGATGTTTTAATCCAACTTCTAAAAAGATGAGTAAATTGGTTAAGAATATATATGACCAGCTGGGTGTGGTAGCTATGTCTGTAATTGCAGCACTCGGGAGGCTGAGGCAGGAGGATCACCCAGAGTTCAAGCCAGCCTGAGTTACACAGTGAGTTCAAGGACAGCCTGAACTGCATAGCAAGACCTTTACAAAAAAAAAAAAAAGAATATATATGATCACTCACTGCCAATTTTTAAGAGTTATGTTCACACACATGCTATGTACTGCACATAAAACACCACTAAGTATTACGTATATGTATTAGGCATAATCAGAAAATATAGTGAATATCTACAATTATCTTCCAGTTTATTACAGTAAAAGACGCATTGCCATTAATCCCCCTCAAAATACTCCCTCTTGATTCAAACACACTTATCCCATCATTCTTGTCACTTTCTGAAGCAGTTCTGGAAATTCTCTTTCCTGTGGAAATTCTCTTTCCTGTCTTTTTCCCTGGCTGCCATGATGTCCTGAATCAATTCAAAACATTTACTTTTCAAGGTCATTTTGACTTTGAGGAAGAGCTAGAAGTCATGTGGTGCTACATCTGGTCAATAAGGTAGGTAAGGACATATGTGATGTTTTTATGAGCCTGCCTTTTGTTGGGCGGCATGTGGCAGCAGCATTCACCATATTTTTAATCATATCTCATAAAGACATTTATGAAAGAAATTCCAGAGCTGCTTCAGAAAGTGGCAAGAGTGCCCAGACCCGACAACACAGGCTTGTAGTTAGAGCAGTCTGGGAGGCTGAGGCAGGAGGATCACAAGTTTGAGCCTAGCCTAAGAAACTTAGTGACTTAGCAAGATCCTATCTCAAAAAATAAAAAATAAAAAAAAATAAAAAAAAAAAAAAAGAAAGGCTGGAGATGTAGCTCAGTGAAAAGACCCTGGGTTCAAACACCAGTATCATACACACCAAAAAAGGGGCAAGAATGATGGGATAAGTGTTCAAAATGAGGACGAGGGCTGGGGATTTAGTTCAGTGGTTAGAGCGCTTGCCTCGCAAGCACAAGGCCCTGAGTTTGATCCCCAGTTCTAAAAAAAAAACAAAAAACCCACGCAAACCTGAGGAGGAGTACTTGGAGGGGAGTTAACGGCAGTATGTCTTTTACTATAATTTTCTATCCGTTTCTTTTTTGGGGAGGGTGCTGTGGGTTGAACTCAGGGCCTTGCACTTGCTAGGCAAGTACCCTACCACTTGACCTAAATTCCCAATCCGTATTTTACTATAATTTTGCAAAAAATTCTAAACATTTATATTTTGATCACCTCATGTATGTGAAAAAACATAATTCTGAGCATGAATTATAAAACCTGTATAGTGTATGGCACAGTAATTATAAAATTTTCTAGACTAAGTATCATAATTATCTCTACCTTGAAGCAATTTTAACTAAAAGAAATAAACAGTAATTCTGTGTTTTACTGATTTAAGAGAGGAAAGTTTTTAAGACTCTTATCTTCCATATAGAATTTCCCATTTAATAAGTGTGTTAGTTATTAAAATAAGTAGCACACCTCAACCGGCTGTGCATTAATGAAAAAAACAAACCACTTCTCTACAGAGAAAAGACCTCATGGTCCTCCAGGATTTCCCTATTATAGTTAAATGCCACTCCTCAGCAGTAGAGGATCTGAAAAATAAACATCATGAAATTAATAATCCTTCTGAATAAAAGACAAAAAGGAAAGCTCATTCATTCCTTAATCTATAGGTTAGGTTCCTTCCAAAGCTTATCCTACAGAACAGAAAGTTAATTCCCTTAGGAAATTCTGAAAATGCTATGCCTGGAGAACCAGTTTTATCTGACACCTACCTCTCCTATTCCCCAGTTTTATGCACAGCCATGTTGCATCTGGTGTTTATATGGGGGGGGTGCTTGCGCGCGCGCGCGCACGCACACACACACCCTCTTTCCTTCTATGTACTCTGGACTATTCCCTCCCACTCAACGATGGGCCACAGCTCATTTTTTCATTCTCTACTTGAATCCCTGAGGAAACTAGCAATCTTCTCTCTGCTGCTCTGGAAAAGCACAGCATATCCTGTTTCATAAATTACAAACTAGTAACAGTCAGTGAATGGCTCACAGAACTCAGATAAGTAAAAGGAATGGGAAGTTACCTAGTGGCTAATCTGCTTCCCCACCTTTCCCTATTGAAGGGTCATAGGAACCACAAGCATTTCACTTACAAGCTTCATAGATACACAAAATATTCTTTGTGCTGTTCAATGAGGTCAGCACAATGTAGTAGGCTCTAGGTTCATATCTCAGCTCTAATATTTACTACCTTTCTGACTACTTTTCTGCCCTTGGACAAGTTAAACTTGCTGAGATTCAGTATTGTCACTTGGAAAAATTTTAGTACACACAGGGCTTGTGAAAATTAAATAAGAAAATTCATACAAAAGCCTAAATAATAAACGTTAGCTATTATTAGAGAATAAAAAGAATGCTTAAACTACAAAATGATAACCAGCTCTAAAAGGTCTAAATATACTAGAAATATAATTTAAAACCATTACCAGAATGGGAAACACTTCAAAACTAAGGAAGATCCAATCAGATTTCCTTACATGAAACTTGACTCCTGATTTCTGATGTCATCTGAACATGGGATCACAATGAAAATGTGAACAGCTCCTCTCCTCAATAAATCGAGGGTAATTTCATTTTAACCTTCATACCTAAGATGCTTCTCATAATAAAGCCTGAAGATAAACTCTGTCCTCTAATCCAGAGCTAGTAAGAACAGAAAAGCAAAGGAGGGTGTCTCCCTTTGAACAGGATTTTTGCCAAGTGAAAAAAATCAGCCAGTGCCCAACACCCACAGTAGCAGACAGCTCTCAAGACCAGGAAGTACAATCAGGCAAGTATCCAGCCCAAATCCAGTTGTACATAAATGGATCTAAGAGCCTCTGTGTTTCATTTGTAAGTGTTAAGGGGGAACTGGTGGCGCACACTTGTAATCCCAGCACTCAGGAGGCTGAGGCAGGAGGATTGCTGCAAGTTCAAGTCCTGCCTGGGCTACACAGGGACTTCAAGGCCAGCCTAAACTATATAGTGAGACCTTGTCTCAAAAAGAAGAAGAAGAAAAAAAAAAGTTAAGGAACATTGCTCTTTAATCTTGAGGCAGTAAGGCAAGCACTTGCCACACGGCCAAATGGGACACTTTTCTCAATTGCAATCAAAAAACTTCTATTCTGTGGGCCTATGACATGGTTTTAACGGAAAAAGGTTGACAATGCATTACAGATTTCGACATTATTGCCTGACCAATTCTAACTTGCAAGCCTCTAAGCCTACCCTAGAAACAGGAAACATATCAAGACCCACCAACTGGCTACTCTGGTAGTCCCTGCAGCTCTCTGGTTGATTCTTCTCAGGTAGTCTACCAAAATAAGGAGGTTTCTAATTTGGGAAAAGAGGTTAGGCTGAGACTTTTAAATGTTTATTTTAACTAAGCAGCAAAGGCAAATTCTACTGTATAGGAAGTAAACCATGCCACTACATGTTAGCTTTATAATTGTGAATGTAATAAAGGGTAGTTCTCAACTCTATACATCTGGGCTACTCAACATATTCTAATAGAGGTTTCCAACCAGGGGCAGTTTTACTCACTAGGGTACACTGAGTAATGTCACATTGCTTCTCAACCTTTTGGATAAGATCAAGCGCACTGAGTAATGTCAGAGTGCTACTGGCATCTAGTAAGTAGAAACCAGGGATGCCTTTAAGCATGTTCAACACACAGTACAACCCTCCACAATAAAGAATCATCTGGCCCAAGATACACTGGCAAGGTTTAGAAACCCTGTTCTATGTAACACAAAAGCTGCCCCACACCTTGGGAAGTTCCAAGTTTTCACTGCTCCCATTCCTGACACTGAAAATAGAGATCTGTAACTTTTATATCTAAAAGCCCCTTCTTCCTGGGTAAGTCAGGCTTCCCCGCTAAGTCTACTGGTGGAGGAATCAATAGAGTTTCAAGCGCCACGTCTCAAAACCGACATGCCCTCTTCTCCAGTCAGGATAGCTCATTCCAACCCTGGTTAACAAGCTTCCCTTGGAACTCTGACTCAGACAAACTACAGCATGTACTGACTGAGGCCCATTCTCTTTCAAAATGCCCTTTCCTTACCCGCTTTCCTAGCCAGAACTCTTAAAGTGAGGCAGGAGGAATATGATGAGAGAAGGACGAGTATACTAAGATGAGGGAAGTCTAGGCAAAGAAAATTGCCATGTCCAGACTGCTCAAGACAATTTATACAAAGGTAACTGTGCTCTGTCCTTATTTCTTCTATACTATGTAGGCTGTACAGCATCAACTGGATAGTAGGTCCTACCATTGTGTTTCCAGCACCTAATTTAGCACTGAGTATATAAAAGAACCAAAAGAAGTATTTGTTTTTATTCAGCAATGGAACGACTGAGTAAATATATATTTTTAAAATCATTACCAGCTTACTCATCTAAGAAAGATTACAGGCTTTGCTCCTATATTCGGAAGACAAAAAAATTCAGCTTCATTCTACATAAAGATGAAATTTCTATAGGAATAAAAGGTCCAAAATCTTGATGGATTTTAGATAGCTATCCCCCTGTAGAAAATGAGGCCAAGAAACAGGGAAGTACTAAAGATGTAAAAAGTCAATAACTTTAAGCTCTGAATTAGTGAAATGTTTTCACACATTTAACCGAACACTCAAGGTACACAGGTTTACAAATATTTATTAACTAAATACTGTAAAGGAATCGTATAACCTAAATTACATTTTCTGCCATACTTCTGGTTGCTTCACTGTTAGAAACCTGGAAATGCCTCTAAAACTGCAAGACATTAAAAACCAGAGATGGAAAAATACATCATTTCATCTAAGTCACCTGAGCACTCACAGATTATTATCCTTGGAGTCTGGAACCAAATCCACAGATACGACTGTATTTAGGAGGACAAAACACTAAGCCAATACTACTTTACTGCGAATGACAAGAACAATTTCCAGAGCACTTCAAAGAAGACATGGTTTTAAAACTATTCAAACTAACAAACCAGCACCAAAAAAAAAAAAGTTAGAAAGAAAAGTCAACAGCAATTAAGACAAAAGTCAGGAACCCTAATGGGATTTGCTTCTCTCTTGTCCTTTTTTGGGGCAGAGGTGGTGCTGGAGATCAAACTCAGGGCCTTTCGCTTGCCAGGCAAGCGCTCTCACCACTGAGGTAAATCCTCAACCCCAATTTACTTCTCTCTTGGTAACACCTGATTCCAGAATCGTAGAACTACAAGATAAACGTGTCAGGGCATTTCAGCTTTCTGACTGGCTGAAGTCAGCACATATGACTATACTTCAAATTTTTTCTTTTAGGAAGAGCAGTCAGTAGACTAGTCAGTATTTTATTTATTTATTTATTTTTTTTTTTTTTTTGTGCCAGGGATCGAACTCAGGGCCTTGTGCTTACTGGGCAAGCACTCTAACTACTAAATCCCCAGCCGACTAGTCAGTATTAAATCTACTTTCTATAGAAAATTGCATCCATTTTATGAGAAGATCCATGAAAAGCTTGCCTCAACTATATCAAATGAAATATTTTCTCAATACCTGCTTAGCACTCTACCACTGAACTACATCCCCAGTCCTCTTCACTTTTAGCCCCAACAGGGAAAAATCAATTTATTCTTTGTCAGGTCGTGATTTAGATTAGCAAAAGCTGAAGAAAGGGGAACTTAAAAATCATTTCAGAAAGCAAAACAAAGGAACCAGCCAATCTACCAGACAGCAAGAAAAAGGCTGACATCAGAAGGACTTGTTTTTACTGCCTCCAGAATATTAACGGACTCAATGAAAAGAGCAACGATCTTATCTTAAATGCAACGATGCCTCTTTCATACAATTGTATATATTTCTATCTATTCCTATTCTGGATTTTAATCTACAGATCTACAATCAGGTGGCAGATTTTTGACTGAAAAATGTCAAAGGATGATTTAAATACCAAGCTTCCAAAGTTTTTAACATAGTCCAAGTGCTCTTAATACTTCAACACTCAAAATCTGCAATCTTACTGTGAACTCTTGTCCCTAACCAAACCTGGCGTGCCACAAAATGTCTGGAGACATAGAGTACCATCACTTTTTGCTATAGGAGAAATGTTGATTTATCAAGTAAGAGAAAATCCTAGCAGAGAGGAAAAGCTTACCATTCCCCAAGAATAAGAGACACTCTTTTACACACTAAAGAGTAAGTCACATGACAAAGTAAACTTTCCTATTCTCATTACTTCTACAAAAAAGGAAAAACCTCCAGCACCCTAAGTCAACTAATAGGATGCCCAACAAGGCTGTCTTTAAACTAGAATCACCACTGAAGAACAAGCTCATCTTTCTCACTCCACAGGCATCAGTCCCCACCCTGATTCAGAAATCTTAATGGTAATTAAATCTTCCCCATCATCTCTTCTTTGTCTACTTCTCAGAATATACCCTTCTTACCTCACAAATTCACTTGCTCAGAGGCTGTGCAATACAGAAACTGTCAGACATACTAAGCAGGATCGTAAGAAGCCATCTCAGGCCATAATAGATATCAAGTCTTCTTGGCAGCTCTCTATGCTGAGGGACTCTGCATCACTTGTACTGAAGGTGTATACTAATGGTGGATAACCGAGTTTGTTTCTCGGTGACCTTTAGCAAAAGGGAGGGGGGAAATCCCAAACAGGGTGAGAGAGACTCTGGAGGAGGGGAATCAGGATCAGTGAATCGCCTGCAGCCCACTACTTTTAATTGACAAATTAAGTTTACCCCTGCGAGGGGAGGAGTCCGACAAAAAGTCTCCCAGGCCACAAGGTTGGTAGGATCCAAGCTTGCCCAGAAGGCTCCAGAAAATGAAACCAAATCTGATTAAAATGGACATTTCAAAACAACAAGAGACGCAGCAGCAAACGCACAGCTGCCATTTCCCGGGCACTTCCTGCGGGAGGCTGGGGGAGGGGCTGTTTGTGTACAGATGGAGGTGGAAGCTATATCCACCTCATCGCCCCCCCAAAGGATCCAAATCCCTCACTCCGATAACCCTACCAAAGATGACTGCTATTGGCAGTGCCTTCCCCTGAAAACTGGGAACAGCGGGGGAAAAAAGGGATGATGCGAGATCATCTCTTCTTCCACGGAAACGGGGATCCCCTGAGCGAGGGATTTCCTTGGAAAGGAATTCCTCTTTATTCTTCCCCACTGCCAGCTCAAATCCGGACGACTAGAATCATTCTCGCCAAGCCCACCCCTGGAACAGGGGATTCTCCCGGGACGCGAGGGCCCCAAGCCAAGCGCAGTGCCATGCCCAGCCAGGCCCGGTCCTGCTCTCCACGCTCTAGAGAACATGCGCGCTCCCACAAGGAGGCACCTTCAGTCCCGGGAAGCCCCTCTGCCCTCCACTCACCGCGGCGCAAACGCCCCGATCCCCACAGACGGTTATACCCACCCAGGGAACCCCCGCACCCACCCCGCGCACGCGGGCAGTTCCCACCCCCACCCGAGGAGGTGGAGCCCTTCCCCGGGATTCCACCCCGAGTCCCCCACTGGAGTCTCCTCCACCAGCCAGGAGGCTTCTCCGCCTCCTCCTCAGCGTCGCCGCCGTCGGGAGCCGCCGCAGCTCCGCCCGCCCCCGCGGCCCTGTGCGGTTCTCGGCGCCTCCACCAGTCCCCAGGGCAGGGACACCCCGCGCAGGAAATAAGCTCCCCTCAGCTTCCCGCCCCAGGCTACGCTCAAGACGGCTCCCGAGCCTCTTCGCCGCAGGACGCCTCGGATGGAAGCCGGGCTCCCTCTCCTCAGACTCCCGGCCACAGACCCCACAAACCTGGGGAGGCGGCGTCCTGCGGGCCAGGGGCTCGTGTCTCCCCGGGGGGCGGCGGTTCACATGGCCGCGCTGCGGGCGCCGGGAGGGGAGGAGACGCCCGCGGGGGGAGGGGGTCTGGGGGTCCGGGGTCTGGGAGGGGGGGTGGGGAACGCGGCTCAACCGCGGGGCCCGAGCGGAGCCAACATGGCCGGCGGGGGAGGAGTGAGTCGCGCCGGAGGGGGCGGGGAAGCTGCGACCGCGAGAGCCGCCCTCCGCAGCCTGGGCCACAGGGTCCTAGCGCCGGGCGGCTCGGCTTTCAGACCGGAATCTGGGTCCTAGCGCCGCTTGAGTGCTACAACTCAGGCCCCCTGGGCAGCTCTCTTTACAGCCAAATCTCTTTGCCAGGTGTCGTCTTGCTTCACACCAGACAAAACAGAAGGCGAGCCATAGTCCTAAGACTAAAAGACTGGCCACAGTTCTAGCACCAAAGGCACGTGCTAACTTGAGGGTGGCGGAGGGATGACAATTTCAGGCGCAGTTTATTTCCCAGGTAGGGTAGTGGAAAAATGGAGTGGAAAGGTTAGTTAGGCCACGTTTCAGCCCTGCTATAGGGCTAGTGAGAGCGAGAGTCCACTGCCCACTCACCTCCGTCCGGTCAGGGCAGCCCGGTCTTGTCTGGATCACCACTTTCCTGGTGACATCTGCAAGGCACTGGCCTTCAGAAAGATTCCTGTGAGCAGGGAAAAGATGCTTAGTTATGGAACTAGACAGCGAAACTGATTCTAGCCTAAATGCCCTCAGAAGTGTAGAGGGTAAGCAGAAAAGTGACTAACAAATAAGGTCTACCTATTCTATAGTTCTGGTACTTTTTCTGACAAGACTGCATTGCTGTGTTGCTGTGTGAAATCTTTTGGAAACAGGAAAAATAAAATCTAGCAGACTAGTTTGGGTGTCACCTAAAGTGTCTGTCACAGGGCCACAGGATGGGAGATAGTGTCATATGATATTACAGAGTACTGAAAAAAAGAGTATTGAATTTTTAGTTCAACTTTTTCTCCTTGGTCAGATGAACAAATTAAGGCCAGAAAGGTTCACTGATTTGTTCAAGGTCAAACAGTGTATAAAAATATGACTAGAAAGGAAACCACATTTCATTTTCTTACAATTCAGTATTTTTCAGGCTTCAAGATAATTCCCATTCAAGGCATTGTAATTCTCTAAACAGTGGCCTGAACAGTGCAAAGCTCAGGGTGAATGTCTTGGAAGAGCAACAGAGTGGGGATAGTCAAACCCTGGCAGGTTGGGAGATGTCAACAAATACCTTTACCTGTGGGCATCTAAGGAGGAAACAGATCTGAAAATTAGGTGAGGACCAGGCAAAGGGGAGCAAATCCATCAATTCTAGACTGGATTTCCTAACTCCACAGAGTAAGGCTCTGAGTGACTCCACCCACCACTACAAATAGCTCAGAGAGGATAAGGAGGAAGCTTGCTTTAGCAAAGCCTCACGAAGTGTGTGGGCCAGCAGAGACTAAAGGGAGTTTCTCACCCTCTCCTTAGATAAGTAGATTACCAGGTGAAGAAGTAGACAGGTAGAGACCAAAATCCTTTTCTCTTCCCTGTCAAACAGATTTCTAGGTCACCTTGAGAAAAAAAAAGATACCCCGCCCCCCCAATATCCTACTGATCTCAAGTGCGTAATTAAATAGAGGCCACACTCCAGGGAGAGAAAAGTCCCTCCTGGAGAAAGGCGAGATCCAATAAACTTCTGCTAAGGAATGCCTCTCTATTTCCAATAAATAAAGGCAGGCGAGCTCAGAGCATGGAACTGGCAGTTGAAGGGCAGAAGGTGTGGTGGGAGGAGCCGGCAGCGGATAGGGAAGAGAGCTGATATCCCTCTTCTTCCCTTTTCCAGGGGAGATGAGAGAGAATCTCCCTACTTCCCTCCCCCAATTGCAGGGCTAGTCAGTCGAAGACTGGGCCAACAGGGGAGGAGCCTACGCCGGTCAGACGGGTGTGGGCACGCCCCTCCGCTCCACACCACACACCCACACACACCCACCGCGGCTCCTCTCTGCTCCGGAAGAGCCGGTTACTCCTGTGCCCACTGAATGCCCCCACCCCTTCCGAGCCCCAGGCCTAGTCTCCAGGGCAACCTCCAGGACTGTCCCAAACAGGAGAGGTTGGGAAGAGAGTATTGGATGGTCGAGGACCACCTGGGATCAGAGAAGAAAAAGGGGCAGGATCCACTTTTCCCATTTGGTACAGAAGACTACAATCACCTTCATCCCAGAATGAGACTCTGCCTTATCCCATTTAATCAGGGATCTTCCTGGCGCTCTACAGGATGAGGGTCAGCAGCCAAAATGTCCAACAGCTGGGTGTTTACTTCTTGCCAGTCACCACCCCAAGCAGCAGCTGTGCTTCTCCCTCCCATCCAGACGGCAGAGGGCAGACTGACCCCATGTGTCGCTAAACATTTCTCAATCCCATCAGATGTGGCCAATCACCTACCCACCTCCCTTTAAGAAACCACTAGAAAGAGGAAGGGGCAAATGGTCATTTTATCAGTAATTTATGGGAAGAATGTCTAGGAAACAAATTCCCTTAAAACATGTCAGGGGAAGAGAAAAAAAGAAAAGGAAGGGAGAAACTAGCACCGGCTCCTCTTTCTTACCCTCCTTTCCTGACTCTGGGGTCAGCTGCCACAGTGCCTGGCTCCACTCTGGACCAGATGGCAGGGGCTAGGAGGAGGAAGGGAGAAGGGAAGTCTTGCTAGTCCTAGCTCTACCTCCCTCCTTCTCCCCCTCCAGACACTCGTAGCATGAACCCCAAGCACCATTACTGACAACCCTCACCTTCCCAGCCCCCTGGAACACAACTCAGAAGTCTGAAGCAAATCTTGACACCCAGTCCCCCAATTCTAGAGGTGGTGGGTGGGAATGAAAGTACAAAAGAAGCAGCAGAGCTGGGGGTGCAGTTGGTTTGGAGAGAAGAGAACTCCCCACTCGAGGTAGGGTAATCATAAAAGATCTCCCGTCTTCTCGTCTTCTCGCTAGCAGAATGGATCCTGCTGTTAACAGGGTCTAGTGGAGAGATGGCTCTCAGCCCTGTAACCATTCCAATTGGTCCCCTCCTCCCTTAGGTCAGAGCAAAACAGTCCTCAGCCTCCTCACCTTGGAGAGGCAAGATTTTCCCATAGTGTATCAAAAGGCAAATAAATAACTCCTCTTCTCCCCTCCAAGTCGGCCAGTGCCCTTCGGATTTACAATCTTCGGGTGGAGGTTCCCTTTACATCTTGAATAGAGAAGGATGAGCTTCTCTCGCCTTGCCCGGCACCCCAAGTCCCTCAAGGATTTAGCCCCCACCCGTTTACCCCAGCAGCCGCTAGCCAGCGCGCAGGTGCCAGGCTCCTCTATTGGGGGAGGGGAGTCCGAGGCCGGAACAGCCAACCCCCGGCCCAAGAACGAGGCCCTTCCCACCTGGGCGCTGTGGGCGGAGCTGGGGTCCGACCCCAAACTCCGGAGACCAGGGGTGGGGCGACGGCCGCCGGGAGGCAGGAGGTGGTGTTTCGGGAAGGGAGGGAAGCGGGGCGGGACGGTGACTGTCTCGGTGTGGTCCCGGGCCCCGGCCCTCACTAGGGGAGAAGAGGGGAGCTGGGGTGCAGGTTGTCGCCCCTCTGCTGGGGGTGGGATGGCGTGGGAAAGCGCTAATTCCAGGGGGGAGGAGGCGAAACCTAGACCGCGGGAGACGTTTCTGGCAAGGACGACGCGGGGGAAGGGAGCGCCTAGGCCCAGAATGGGAGGGGCACCGGAGAGGACGGCGGGGCGTGAGAAGCCTCTGGATTCCGGTCGCCGAGCGTGGAGAGGCCGGCGAGTAGACAGCGCGGGATAGAGAAAGGGTAGCTCCCGGGGCAGGCCCGGGTCCCGAGCCCCGGGCGGGGACGGGGACTCCGGGCCGGAGGTGGGGGCCGGGCCCGAACCTGGAGCGGGGCCGGGCCGCGGGCGACGGCGGCGCAGGTGGCAGCGCGGGGCGGCGACGCCTCCTCCCCCAGCCCTGGGCCGGCGGCGGGGGAGGGGGAGGTGGCGCTTAAAGGGGCAGGAGCTACCGGGGTGAGGAGTCACGGGGGAGGGCTGTCCCCAAGGCTCCACCGGGGGTGCGGGAAGCGGGTGGCGTCTCCGGCCAGAACCAGGAAGGATCCCAGATGGAGGAAGGGAGCAGATCCCAGGAGGAGACAGAAATTTAGGCGGCGGGGGGGGGGGTCCGAACCTGAGTACTTGAGAGTGGTGCCTGCGCACTTGGGGCACCGCGAAGACCTCTGCACAAAAGACGTTGGGAAAGCAGTGGGAGCCACAAGGACTCCAGCAAGGCCCAGAGTTCTGGGGGTCACGCGCGGCGCCCTTCGAGGTGAACAGGTCCCCGGTTTCACCTCCTCCAGGCCCCATCCACACAACTCTGGAGCTTCTGGAGTCAGAAAGCCGCAAGGACAAAACCTTTTTGTCCTCTCAAGCTCGGTTTTACCTTACTCAGTGTCTTCACCGTCTGGTGTGGAAGCCTCCCAAACAGCCCGACACAAAGTGATGTGGGACCATGAGAATCGCTTTTATTCATACTTTAGTTTTGTCCCAACCACCACCACCCTTGCAGCAATCTCTGGGGCAACAGGAAGCAGCTGCTCAGTGCAGCCCCCACCTGGTGGTGGGACAGGATGGGGGAGGAGAGAAGCAGGGACTTGAAAGTCTTGAGAGAGATTAGGGGGAGTGGAGGCACCTCAAAGATCCTCCACACCGACCAAAGGTGAGCGCTACTTTTATGGGGGCAGCAAGGAGTACTATGAAATATTATTGGAATCGCCTCATCTTGAATAAGGAGGAGCTAGGAGCAGGACGACTTGGGAGGGGGAAGCCCTGGCCTAAGCAAGGCTTAGGCTTTTCCTGAGAGCTGGAGCTTGTCAATGCCAAGAGCCCTAGGTTGGCAGCCTCACCAGCTGAGCCCTGGGTCTCCCCAATAGTCCCATTTCCTCTCTTTCACCCCCCAAATGAGCAAAGGTTAGGCCCCACCCCTGCTGAGTCAGCCAGGGAGGGAGCTAGGCATCCCTCAGGCCTTCCCCAAGGCTGGCCCCGTACTCACCCATGTCAGGCTGGCAGGACTCCAGGCTGGGACCACCGCTCCTCGCTGTCCTTGGCCCCCCTTGACGTGAAGGCTGGCGTTAGATCGTCTCAAAATGTGAACTGAAGACTAGCAAGACTCAAAAACCCAGTGTATGCTTCCTGCGAACCACACAGCCTGAACTGCTGTAGGGTGATGTCCCTGTGTGACAGACTGGGGTGGGAGGGAGGAGGGAAGGGCGGGGCTTTCACTGGGTGGAGAGAGGGAGGAGGCAAGGACAGGGCAGACCAGGAGAAAAATATGGAGGAAGGTTAGAAGTGTGTTGACACTTCAGTGGCGTGGTAGAAGAGGGTGGTGAAGGGGGAAAGAAATAAATAGTTGCAGGTAGTGAGAGGGAGAAGGTGCTCCGTAAATTCTGGAGGACGTTCTGAACGTGTCCGGGGAAGGGGTGGGGGGATGCAAATGACCTTTAGGATTTCGTTTCCCAGGTCAGTATCTGGGTGGCTGGAAAACAAAGCAGGAAGGAGTGACCTGGAGCCTTCACCACTTTCTCACCCACTCCAGAGTCGGGACGTGGAGGAAGTGTCCCCACCCCCCATAACTCAGCATTTCCCCAAATGCAAGCTTTTCTGGGAGCCGACTACCAGTCACAAGCAGCTCAGGGGCTCCACCTTCCGTCCAGATCATGACACAGGAGACTGGTGCCAAGGACGTCACAAGCAGATGGGAGGAAGTTTAGAGGCCCCTACTCCACCCCTGGCGCCTCTCCCAGGCCCCTCCCCGACCTTTGGCCCCCCGGGGCCTCTGAATTGGAACCTCAGCTAGTCTCTGCCTAGCTCCTACCCAATTTGAAGGTCTCAGGGGGTGGAGCCTATAGGCGCAGGCTCCGCCTCTGGGTAAAAGCCTCAGCTGGTTTGTAAACAGTCATTAGATGAGAACCACCTCCCAGCAAACGGCCTTTAAGGATTTCAAAATGGTGACATCAGAGTCCTTGCAGTCTCCAGCGCTACCATGAGAGGGCAGTAGGATGAGTCTGGGCCCAGAGAACACTTTGGGCACCAAAACTGACCTTGCCCTCTGAACCTTATCGGGCTGAAATAAAGGGGAGATGATCTAATTCAACTTAGAAGCCCAAGCAGTAACTCAGAAAGTTGCTATCTCCCTGTAAGATTAAATCTTTCCCAAATTTCCTAGGGGAACTTAGTAGAGCTCAGGTCAGGACCTCATGGCATTCTTTACCCCTGCAAAAGCTCAGTCACAAACAGCCAAGACTGGGCTTGCTCAAAATGCCAGGAGACAGTAGTTAGGAACACCTTCCATCTAAAGGTCTAACCAAGATGTAAAGGGCCCTTTTAACTCATTGTAACATGGGCTGAGGATTTAGCTCAGTGGTTAAGAGTGCATCCTCAGGACCAAAAAAACCAAAATAACTCATTGTAACTAAGATTAGTATCCACTATTTCCTAAAAATTTAGCTGGTTAACCCCTGCTTTGTCTTGGAATACATTTTTCTTTAAATCCCTTTACTTTTTAACCAACTAGAAATGTGGTATGTGAAGGGGGAAAATCCACAGCTTTCAAATGCTATTAGTGAGTCAAAACTGAGATCCTACTAAGATCACACTACCCACAGGAAAATACTCATTAAACCTGTAGCAGTTCATAAATCTCAAAGAACAGCTATTATTTTCTGATTATTTCATTCCAAGTACATACAGCCTACTTCGTGTTGAAAGCTCATCTTATGGCCACTCATTGTCAAAACCTTCAGTGCAGACTATGTTGTCAGAAACAAGAAAAACAAATTCTGAGGGGTTTACATTTTATTGGAAACCTTAAATACTCTTCAGACATGACACATCTTCAATCAAGGCTCTTGTACGTCCTCCACAGAAAACTGGTTTCGGAGTTAGCGGCAAAGATAAGGGCAGCACAGAGGACGAGAACTTATTCTGGCAAAAGGCCCTCATGACGCATGCTCTTCGGCCAGTTTATCAGCTTTTGCCACAGCTTCTTCAATGGGTCCCACCATGTAGAAGGCCTGCTCTGGCAGATGGTCATAGTCACCTGCAAGAAGAACAAATCCAACTAGCAGGGAGTACAGCATGGTACCAACCTTACCCAGGAGAGGAGGCTATCACACTACAACAACTCATGTCATCTGAAAAACCTCTTAAACATCCCTCACCAAGTCATATTCAAAAGACACAATGTACTATGGGTTAAGAACATATGTTTTAGGGCCAGGCATGATGGAATAATCCCAGCGCTCGGGAGGCTGAGGCAGGAGGAGCGCCCTGAGTTTGAGGCCAGCCTGGGCTACATATTGCATTCAAGGCCAGCCTAAACTACATAGTGAGACCCTGTCTCACAAAAAGAAACAAACAAACAAACAAAAAAAGAACACATGATCTGGATCTATGAAACCTGAGAGCAGAAAAAATTTTGAGACGGCATCTCCTATGTAGCATAAACTGGCCTGGAATTTAAGATCCTTCTGCCCACTAGAATTATAGGCCTGCACCGCAATGGCTGGCAACAGTCTTGTTCTCTTCCTTGGCTATGTGATATTGGGAGAGTTTACTTTTAACTCTTCTGTGCTCCAGTTTCCTCATTTGTAAAAAAGGATAATAAGGCTTTTCCTGTACTATTGTAATTTGCTCAGAAGAATAGCTAGTACTGAAACCATTAAGGGTTGGATTACATATAAAAGGACGCTAGACAGCTAGCTACTTGGGAGGCAGTGCCAGAGGATTATAAATTCGAGGGGAGTTTTAAGTGAAATCCTGTCTCAGAATCCAGAAAGGGCTGGCACGTAGCTCAGCAGTTAAGTATTTGCCTAGCATGTGCAAGGTCCTGGATTCAATTCTCAGTACTGCAAAAAAAGATTTTTTTAAAAAAATTAGAGGAGGGAAAGGAGGGATTGAGGATTTAGCTCAAGTAGTAAGTAGAACACTTGCCTAGCAAGCACAAGGCCCCGAGTTCTATCTCCAGCAACTCCCCACCAAAAAGGCCCTGAGTTCCATCCCCAGCACCCCACCACCACCAAAAAAGACTGAGTTCAATCTCAAAATCATTAGGAAAAATAAGGGGGGGGCCCCTAGAAACTCAAGTAATGTCACACACTCAGAAAAATGTACTTTCAAATAAAATTAGTGAGAAATATTAAATTTAAAAAAGTAAGGAGTTGGGGATTTGGCTCAAGTGGTACAGTGCTTGCCTAGCAAGCACAAGGACTGGAGTTCAATCTCCAGAACCCCCCAAAAAAGTAAAAGTCAGACATGGTTATGTATACCCTAATCCCAGCACTCTTGGAGGCTGAGGCAAGAGGATCAAAGTTCAATCTCAGCCTAGGCAGCTTAGCAAGACCTTGTCTCAAAAATTAGGAAGAGTTGGGAACGTAGCTCAGCACAGCCTCTGGGTTTCATCCCTGGTACCAGAAAAACAAAATTGGCAGCATATTATATAGTTTCTGTTGGAATGGGCACACATCAAGCATTCAACATTGCAATTTTTCTATCATTTTGTGTTTGGCTTTTTTTTTTTTTTTTTTTTTTAAGGTTTTTTGAGACAGGGTCTCGCTATGTAGTTCAGGCTGACCTTCAACTCATTATGTAGCCCAGGCTGGCCTTGAACTCGCAGTGATCCTCCTGCCTCAGCTTCCTGAGTACTGGAATTACAGGTGTGGACCACCATGACCGGCTTATGTTCAGCTTTGTACTTAAAATCTCACCTGCCAAAATCTGCTGGAATCCTTTGATGGTCTCCTTTAGGGGTACCAGCTTCCCCATATGCCCTGTGAAAACCTCAGCAACCTGGAATGGCTGAGACAAGAAACGCTGAATTTTCCGTGCCCGAGACACAGTCAACTTGTCTTCCTCAGAAAGTTCATCCATACCCAGGATGGCAATGATGTCCTGGAGGGATTTGTAGTCCTATGAGAAAACAAAAGGGGCCTAAGTGTTCACATTTCTTTGGTTTAGACAAAAATTTGTTGAAACAAGCCAACAGAGAAGTTACATACTGGGGATAGTAAAGAACAGAGCGAAGACCAGTGTCTTATTCTACCCATCTCCTCAGCTACTATTAGAAAAAAATTCAAATTCCAAAGTTTATCTAGAAATTCAAAAGACCTCATTAGCAATGTCAAACGGGAGTCTCAATTTGCCTTGTTCCAAAGCAAATCACAAATGACTGAATTCTCATATAGTCTTTAAATTCCTTCCTTCTAACTTTGTGGCCACTGATCCCACACAGCAACATACTCACCTGGGGGCTGGGGATTTAGCTCAGTGGTTAGTGTGCTTGCCTTGCAAGCAACAAGGCCCTGAGTTCAATCCCCAGCACTAAAAAACAAAACAAAACAAAACCATACTCACCTGAAGGATCTTCTGTACCCCACGGGCAACATCATAATGCTCACTGCCAACAATGTTAGGATCCATGATGCGAGAGGTGGAGTCCAGAGGATCCACAGCAGGATAGATACCTAGCTCAGCAATAGCACGGGACAGCACAGTGGTGGCATCCAAATGGGCAAAAGTAGTGGCAGGGGCAGGGTCAGTCAAGTCGTCCGCAGGCACATAGATAGCCTAAAGTGAATCAAGAGCCCATGAAATGCAGCAGGAAACAAAGTATTCTACTCAAGCTATTCTCTTTCCTAATCTTTTCATCTTACTCCACCTTCTCAGCATTAGAAGTTCATCTTAAATTGTGCGCAGTTCTACACACCTGTAATCCCAGCACTCTGGGATGCTAAAACAGGAGTCAAAAGTTGGAGCTCAGCCTGGGCAATTTATTCATTCCCTGTTTAAAAAAAAAAGCCCACCTCCAAAGAGTTTACCACCCCTAATACCTGCTGAATGAGCTTACAGATTACTTGATCCAGCTGGGGATTTAGCTCAGTGGTTAGAGTGCTCGCCTAGTAAGCACAAAGCCCTGAGTTCGATCTCCAGCACCAAAAAAAAAAAAAAAAAAAAGATTACCTGATCCTTCTAAATCATGATGGAAGAATTTTCATTGTCATTCATTTTTTTTCTCGTGGTGCTGGGGACTGAACTCAGGGCCTGAGTGCTCTACCACTGAGCTAAGCCTGCAACCCCTCAATGTCATTTTTTGTTCTACATTCTACACTTTTAAGTATGGTAATGATAGTAACTATACTACCAACTTTTAAGGGTTAAAAACAAGGACAAGCCAGGCATGGTGGTACACGCCTGCAATCCCAGTTATTTGGAAGCTGAGGCAGGAGGAGCACAGATTCAAGGCCAGCCTGGGTAACTTAGCCAGGCCCTGTCTCAAAACAAACAAATAAAAAAAGGAATCATGAAAGTTACTACAATTGCTAATTTGTATTTGTATAGGAGTCTGCCAAAAATGTATACATCAGGAAAAGAAAAACATGTAAGGCACACATCCTTCTGATTTAACACCTTCAGACTTTTATCTATGGGGGAACCCTAAAGGATGTCCTGTATCACAGAAAACCCACTACACACTGCTGGCCCTTAGAGAAGAAACTGAAAATGTATGTGTAGCAATCTCAACAACCAAGCAGCAGTTCCCTGTACTAATAAATGTTTGGAAACTAATGGTTACCACTTTGAGCACCTCTTGTTAATTGTAGAGGCCAAAAGTAACTTGTACTAATCTCGTGTCTCAAACTTCATATTAAAATATCTATACGACTTTTTCCCTTTTTCTGAAGTGTGTATACATTTTTTTCGCAGACTCTGCAGATGCACACACATATATACATCATCTATACACACTTGAAACCCTGTAGTACATTAACTCAGCAACTATTTTTTTTTTTTTTTTTTGGTGCTGGGGATTGAACTCAGGGCCTTGTGCTTACAAGGCAAGCACTCTAACCGCAGCCCCAACTCAGCAACTATTTATTGGTCAACTTTCATACATTTTCAGACTTCCCTCAAGTTGAAAACCACTACTTTTGTGATCTATATTCACCTGCATAATTTCAATCACTTTATTTATTTATGAGACAAGGGACTTGCTACATAGTTCAAGCTGGCTTTAAACTCAAAGCAATCCTCCAGCCTCAGCCTGCTGAGTGCTGGGATTATAGTTGTACCACTAGGCCTGGCTCGATTACTTTAGATGATTCCTCCACCCTCCCGCAACCTCACAAAAGCTCCTTCTGAGATGTAAGTAACGAAATTTTTTTTTTTTTTTT
>PVJO010008912.1:0-72595 GCA_004026905.1 Hystrix cristata | reverse complement strand
AAAGCAAACCCAGGGGGTAATGAAGTGGAACAATCTGAAAGCTTCCCACTCAGACTCTTGGAAGCAGTAACAGCAGAAGTAACCAAGCAGATGAATGAGGCTCTAGAAAACATCAAAACAGAAATCATTTCCAGAATGAAAGACATGATTAGTGACTCTAGAGCAGATACACATAAAAAATAGAAGAGCATGGGAAAATGATGGAAACCATAAATGCCCAACACAGGAAAGAAATGGAATCCATGAAACAGATTCAAACAGATGTCCAAGAGATTAAAAATTCCACTGAAAGTATTGGCAGTAGAATGAAACAATGTGAAGAGAGAATCTCAGATACAGAAGACAAGATTGTGATTAATGATCGAGAAAAGAAAGAGTTCTTCAAAATGGTAAGGGACCATGAAAAATCGATATGACAGCTGCTAAATGACACAAAGGAAAATAACATAAGATTGATAGGAGTCAATGAAAAAGCAGGAGATAGCACAAATCACATAAGAAAACTGTTCACAGAAATAATGGCAGAAAACTTCCCAAGTATGGAAAAAGAACTGGACATACAGATAAGTGAGGCATACAGAACTCCAATTAGCCATGATCAAGAAAAATCTACCCCAAGGCATATAATAGTCAAGATTCCAGAAATTCAACACAAGAACAGAATATTGAAAGCTGTTAGAGAAAAGAAACAAATAACCTATAAAGGAAAGCCCATCAAAATAAGAGCAGACTTCTCAACACAAACCCTCAAGTCAAGGAGAGCTTGGAGTGAAGTTTTTCAAGCCCTAAAAGACAACTTTCAGCCCAGATTGATGTACCCTGCAAAACTGTCTTTCAAAATTGATGGAGAAGTAAGATACTTCCATGACAAAGAACACCTGAAAAGATTCATGACCACCAAACCAGCACTCCAAAATACTCTGAAGGACATTCTGGAAAGAGAAAATGAGGACTACAACTCCAGGAATCATGACAGAATGAATCCTTCAGGCAAGACAAGTAATTAAACAGAAGGGAAAAATAGGGAGCCAACAACAGGTAAATAATATGACAAGAATAAGTCAACATATGTCAGTTATAACCATCAATGTAAATGGTCTTAACTCACCAGTCAAACGAAGCAGACTGGAAGAATGGGTCAAGAAGCAAGACTCAGAAATATGCTGCATACAAGAAACACATTTAATTCAAAAAGAAATTCATAGACTGAAAGTCAAAGGATGGAAAATAATATTTCATGTGACAAGGACCCGTAAAAAAGCAGAAGTAGTCATTCTATTTGCAGACAGAGTGGATTTCAATCCTAGACTCACTAAGAAAGACAAAGAAGGTCACTACATCCTTGTAAAGGGAACAACCCAAGAAGAAGAGATGACAATCATAAATATATATGCATCAAATACCAGCACACCTAACTACATACAACAAATATTGATGGACACGAGAAATCAAATAAACACCAATATGATTGTAATGGGGGACTTTAATACTCCACTGTCACAAATAGACAGATCAACTAGACAAAAGTCAACAAGGAAATATCAGAACTAAACCAAACTCTTGAACAAATGGACCTAGTAGATTTATACAGAATATTCCACTCCAGAACACCAGAATACACATTCTTCTCAACTGCACATAGGACTTTCTCCAAAATAGACCACATACTAGCTCATAGAACATGCTTAAGTAAATGAAAAGGAATTGAAATTATCCCATGCATACTATCAGACCATAGTGCATTGAAACTGGAAATAAACACCAAAAGGAACCACAAAAACTCCATAAACACATGGATATTAAATAGCACCCTGCTGAACAATCAGTGGGTCACAGACGAGATTCAAGAAGAAATTAGACAGTTTATACTATTGAATTTTAATGCCAATACAACCTACTGAAATTTATGGGACACAATGAAAGCAGTACTATGAGGGAAATTTATAGCATTGAACTCCCATATCAGAAAAACAGAGTGAGCGCAAATAACCTAATGTTGAACCACAAGCTTCTAGAAAAAGAAGAGCAAGTCAAACCCAAAGCACGTACAAAGGAGAATATTATAAAGATTAGAGCTGAAATTAATGTAATAGAAACTAAGAAAACAATACAAAGAATCAATGAATCAAAGAGATGGTTCCTTGAAAAATTAAAATTGACAAACCCTTAGCCAACCTTATTTGAAAAAGGAAAGAAAAGATCCAAATTCATACAATTAGGTATGAAAAGGGTGAAATCACAACAGATTTTGCAGAAATCCAAAAGATCATCAATATCTACTTTGAGAACTTGTATTCCAATAAGATCGAAAATACAGATGAAATAGACAAATTCCTAGATACATATGAATTACCAAAACAGGATCAAGAAGATATAAAAACTCTAAATAACCCAATATCAGCCACTGAAATTGAAGAAGTAATTAAAAACCTACCAACAAAGAAAAGCCCAAGTCCTGATGGATTCACTTCTGAATTCTACAAGAAATTTGGAGATGATTTTAATGCCACTAATTCTCAAACTCTTTAATGAAATTGAAACAGAAGCAATACTCCCAAATTCATTCTTGGAAGCAAGCATTACCCTGATACCAAAGCCAGAGAAGGATCCAACCAAAAAAGAGAACTCCAGGCCAATCTCATTAATGAACGTACATGCAAAAATCCTCAGTAAGATACTGGCAAACAGAATGCAACAGATTATCAAGAAGATTATACAGTATGACCAAGTAGGATTCATTCCAGGGATGGTTCAACATACACAAATCAATAAATGTGATACACCATATTAACAGAGCCAAGGACAAAAACCATATGATCCTCTCAATAGATTCAGAAAAGGCATTTGAGAAGGTCCAACACCCATTCATGATAAAAATCCCTGCAGAAAATTGGAATAGACAGCCTTTATCTTAATCTGATAAAAACCATCTATGACAAACCAACAGCCAACGTCATATTAAATGTTCAAAAACTAAAAGCTTTCACTTTAAAATCCGGAACAAGACAAGGATGTTCACTCTCACCACTCTTATTCAATACAGTTCTGTAAACATTAGCCAAAGCAATTAGGCAAGAGAAAGAAATAAAAGGAATAAGGGTAGGAAAAGAAGAAGTTAAATTATCATTATTTGCAGATGACATGATACTCTATACAAAAGACCCCACAAACTCTACCAAAAGACTTCTAGATTTAATAATCAAATTCAGCAGCATAGCTGGATACAAAGTCAACACTCAGAAATCAATAAAATTCCTGAACCCAAACAACAGACTTAGCAAGAAAGAAATTAGAGAACAACATCTTTCACAGTAGCATCCAAAAAAATGAAGTACCTAGGAATCAATCTAATGAAGCAAGTAAATATCTATACAACAAAAACTACAGTACTTTGAAAAAGGAGATTGAAGAAGGTATCAGAAGATGGAAAGATATCTCCTGCTCCTGGGGGAGAAAGAACCAATATAGTGAAAATGGCCATATTCCCAAAACTGCTATACAGATTTAATGCAATCCCAATTAAATTACCAATAGTACACCTCACAGAATTAGAGAAGACAATCCTAAAATTCATTTGGAACCAAAAGAAACCTAGAATAGCAAAAGCAATTCTAGGCAACAGAAGCAAGCAGGGGCCATCACAATCCCTAACCTAAAACTATACTACAAAGCTACTGTAATAAAAACAGCATGGTAATGGCAAAAAACCAGACCCCAGGACCAATGGAACAGATTACAAGATGAAGAAATATGTCCAAACACTCTTAGTCACCTTATCTTTGACAAAGGGGCCAAAAAACCTCACTGGAAGAAAGATAGCCTCTTTAATAAATTGTGCTGGGAAAACTGACTCTCCACATGCCGAAGGTTAAAACTAGACCCATACCTTTCCCCATGCACTAATCTAAAATCAAAGTGGATCAAAGATCTAAATATCAAAACAGAAACACTAAATCTTTTGGAAGATAGAATAGGTAGAACTCTTGAAGACATAGGTGTAGGCAAGGACTTTATGAACAAATCCCCAGCTGCTCAGGAAATATCACAAAGAATCAACAACTGGGATCTAATCTTATTAAAAAGCTTTTGCACAGCCAAAGAAACTATCAACAGAGTGAAGAGACAACCCACAGAGTGGGAAAATATTTTTGCCAGCTATTCCCCTGACAAAGGACTAACATCTCGAATATATAAAGAACTCAAAAAAGAAAGAAAGAAAGAAAGAAAGAAAGAAAGAAAGAAAGAAAGAGAACTCAAAAAAATCAGATCCCCCAAATTTAAAGACCCAGTCCTAAAGTGGGCAACTGAAATGAATAGACACTTTTCAGATGAAGAAGTGGAAACAGCAGATAGACAGATGAAAAAATGTTCAACGTCACTGGCCATTCAAGAGATGCAAATTAAAACAACCCTGAGATTTCACCTCACTCCAGAAAGAATGGCTCTTATGAACAAATCAACCAATAACAAATGCTGGAGGGGCTGTGGGGAAAATGGAACCCTTCTACACTGTTGGTAGGAATGTAGATTGGTGCAACCGCTATCGAAATCAGTGTGGCAATTCCTCAGAGATCGAGGACTAGAGATTCCATTCGACCCAGCTATTCCCCTTCTTGGTATCTTCCCAAAAGAATTAAAAGCATCATATCGCAGCGATATATGCACATCTGTGTTTATAGCGGCACAGGAAACGGCCCAAATGCCCATCAACAGTGGAATGGATAAAGAAAATGTGGTTTTTTAAATACCACATTGTTTCTCTGGTGTGAGAAACTTAAAGTGTAAATAAAGACTAAAATGTATTATATTGGGAAAGGGAAGAAAATCTCCAAGTGGGAAAAGGAACCAGGGAGGGGAAGGAGGAAAGGAACAGAGGGACAGAGAAATAAGAAATGGAAGGAAAAAAATGGAAACAAAGCTTTTGTAAATAAGGAGGGAGAAGGGGGTGAGGGGAGGGGAGGGGAATGGGAAAAAAGAAGCAACAAGATATATTATGTACAGGTACAAATCCCCTATTATGAATATCATCACTATGTACATCTAAAATGTACCATTAAAATAAAATTTTTTTAAAAAGCCAATAAAACCAAAGAGGTCAAGCAAATTTCCCTGGGTAACACAGGAATAAACTGAAGGAGCCCAGGCTTGACTATGACTCAGTTCTAAGCTTTCTATATATTCCCCGTCAGCAGAGCTCCCTTCCATAGCACCATTGTCTAAAAGAAATGTAATGTGGCCCACAGATATCATTCGAGCTTCTCTTGTTTGTCACAATACAAAAATCAAAACATATAACGTGAAATTAATTTCAATAAATTATTTTATTGATCCAATACACCAAAACCATTGTCTTTCAATATGTAATCAATTTGAACATTATCCGTGACATATTGCGTATTTACTTTTTTGTACCAAGTCTTTGAAATTCAGCTTGTACTAAAGCATATCTCAATCTGGATGCTAAATTTTCCTCAGATATACTTAACTTATATTTAAATTTCATAAAGTTGAAAATTGAAAAGCTGATTCACAGTGCAGTCCAAGTTATTTTGAATAGACTTTAATGTTTTCCTGTAATTAATTTCAGTATGAGCTTTCAAAATTAAATGAAATTGAACATAAAAAGTGAGTCCTTCATTAGCGGCAGCCACGTATCAGGTGCTCTATGGCCACGTGTGGTGAGTGGCTGCATTTTAGATAGTGACTCTGCAGCATCTGATGCTCATGAGGCAGGAGAGTTACAGCAGCTTTCACGTGGTTTATTTCATCTTTCGTATAATCAGTTATTAAGAAAGGAAAAACATGTTAGGAGTAGGTAGTAACATATTCAGTTTGGCTGCTTTGCTTCCTTGTTTGGAGGTAAGTTTTCAACGGGCAAATTAATTATAGAATGAGCTTTTCATGGAGACATATTAACCTAAAAGGAAAAAAAAAGTATGCCTTTGTAAGTCAGTTAGATAATATTTAAGAAAACACCACTCATTCCTCTAATTCTTCAGCCAAAACCCTGGTGGTTGGCAGTGACATCATGAGTTGTTTTGAAGACCAGAGTAGTATCCTCGTCCTCTGTGCCGCAGCCCCGTTTTGTAACTGTCTCGCTCGAGAACTGCAGCCCTCAGGAGGCTTTTTATGAGAAGTGGGAATGAGATGAAATTCGAGGCAGGTGAATTTGCCTTCTAAAATTTCCCTCAAATGTTGCTTTGTCAAGTCTTCACCACCAGCCACCCCGAGCTTCCACGCTGCTCTTATTCGGAAGTCGATGATGCTGGACGACAGAATCCTTTCTCTTCTGCTCCTTTGAGTCACTCTATGATTATTTTCTAGCAGGAAAGACTTTATAAATGTCTTCACTCTCTGGAATGACTCACTTTTACTACAGACATTAGTGTGGAATGAGGACGTCAGGAAGCAACAGGTGTGGAGAATGTTTGGGCGATAAGAGAGGCGTGGAGTCTTGCTGCTTTATCAGAGACTCACTCTGCCTGGCCTTCACACAAAGCCTTCTACCTTCTTAAGCAGAAAATTCAATACAGAAAATATGGCTTTGCTTTTTAATCTGATTTTAGTACAATACAAAATTGAAAAATTATGTCTACTCCTAAGAACCTGGCTCTGAAGAAGTCTTCTCTAGTCCTGACAGCTCAGTCTACACTTTCGTCTGATAAGGTAATGCTGTAATAACCCGTATATCTGCATTGTGAACTACACTGTTAGAACCAACTTCATGGAGTCAGGACTGTCTTTCTTTCTGAATGCATTTTGTTAAAAATCCGTGTTAGTTCATAACTAATTATTGGGCACTCTGAGACCCATCAGAAGGGAATTACAGCCTTCTGCCCACGCATGTTAAATAAGGTTACAAAGTGGAGGTTTGCCGGAAGTTGCTCAGTCCCAAATATTGTGAAATATTCTGTCCAGGCTGTAGAACCAGTGTACCATTTCTGGGAGATTATTGACAAAATATTATGTTACTTAGAGTCGGTGTGGGAGGATATCTAAACTCTTCTTGAAAATTACACTTGTTGATGGTTAAATAGCTATCAACAATTACTTATGAAGTAAATGCCTGATATCAAGATTAGTGATACATTGAACCAAGTTTAAGAAAAAGAATATTCTCATTATCTTTCAATTTTCCAGTGTGTCCATTAGAAACAGTCACTACCTGAATTGTGTTTTTACTTATATTTTGTTTTCAAAATTGTTTCAAAACATGTTTTCCTAAATAATGTATGAGTTTTCTATATTTTTAACTTTATAGAAAAATTTATGTATTTGTTGGTAATTTGCTTTTTTGTTGCTCTTTCATAATATGTTCTCTGACTAATACTAAATATTCATAAATGGTTCTAGTTATTCTTCATTCTTTCCACCACATGAGGTGGTGGGCGGTGAGTGCTCTTTCATATGGCTTTAGTGTGCATCATTTCAATTTCTTATCCATGTGTGGGTGTTCTTTATGTATTTCGGATACTAACGTGTTGCAAGTAGCTTCTCCCCCTTTATGAGTCATCTTTTCATCGTATGGTGTATTTTATGAAGAGAAGTTTAAGTGTCAAATTTATCAATATTTCCCTGTCTGCTTCCTTTTTGTGTCTAAGAAACCTGAGAAACCATAAGTGTAAATAAGGACAAAGGGGTATAATAGATATTATGTTTAAAAAAAAAGATATAGTATTCAAAAGAGAGGAGAATTAGATAGGGAAAAGGGGGATAAAGAAGAAGGTTGAAAGAAAAGTACGATGAAAGGGAAAAAATGGAAAAGTGTAAATAAACTTGTTGCAAATAGAGAGGGGTGGGTGAATGGAAGGGCGGGGAGGGGAAGAGGGGGAAAAACCAAGATACATCATGTACAGGTACAAAATAACCATGTTGATTATGATCATTATGTATATAATGTACCAATACATGTTCTTGGTTTAAAAAAAAAATCCTCCTTTCCCTGAGTTCATCAATGTACTTTACTGTCTTTCAGAATATTGCTTCAAACAATACCTTAGTTTATGTGTAAACAATATTTATGGATTGTTGGTCTCCACATAAATACTCAAATGTTCACTACTCGTTTATCAAATCATCTGCTTCCTGCCTCCTCCCTCCAGGGGATCTGGCTAGTCTGTGCTCAGTATGTCCTTCTTGGCATCAAGACACAATGTCATTATATAAAGTTCAATCCTGTTTGTTATCCTACAATGCAAATTTTCTCACGTTGCTTTACTTTGGCTTGTCTCCCTGTTCATAGCTATTTCTTCTTCAGTTTCTGTGGGAGACCCAGCTTTTCACACCTCTTCTAGTGACCTCAAAGTTATGCTTTAATTTAAAATCTCTTAATTGGAGTATTTTTGACTGAATAGATTAACATATAAGAAAAGCAACTTCTTATTTTCTTGAGTCATCCAGTCAATGAATATAGTAGATTCTCCAGGCCATTTGATTCTCTAATGAATTTTAGTGATATTTTGTTTCTCTAAAACCATAATTTGTATCTTATATTTACTTCAAGGGACATATTTTTGGTTTTTTTGAATATTGTGTACGTTCAAATTTCTTGAATCTATACCTTAATGAATTATACATATTGTTATATACTATATTCAATATAATTTTAAATTATATTTTGCTAATGTACAAATATATGCCCTATCCTAGAAATCTTCTTGCTTTAAAGTATAACTTCTTATTGATATTGGTTATAAATGTATTTCCAAAACATGTTATGATTCTTCTTTATTTGGACTTATGTATTTATCTTTTCAAGACTAGTGATACACTGAACCAAGTTTAAGAAAAAGAATATTGTCGTTATCTTTCAATTTTCTTTCTTCTTTTTTCCCTGGAGGTCTGTGCTCCTCTGGATCATTTTTCTTCTGTCTAAAAATGCCTTTTTAGTGATTCCTTTAGTTTGAGTGTGTTGATGATATATATTTCTTGCTTTTTGTTTCTTTAAAAAAGTCCTTATTTGACTTCTATTTTACTGAATTTTTCACTAAATTCACATTTATGTTTACTGGGAAATTCAAATATCAGTACATTGCCTTAAAACTTTTCTGCTGACAAATCATTTTGGAATTTTTTTATTCATACTTTGAAGGTAATATTTATTTTTTGTCTGAGTGTTTTTAATGCTTTTAAATCCTTTGCTTCCAACAGTTTATTTTTACATACATCAGTGTTCTTATTTGTTTTGTCTTTATAACGGTTTGCTGAACTTCTGATATCTATGCTTTAGGAAGTTTTAAAATTCTTGGCTATTATATCTTTAGTTTTTTTTTTTCTATTTCTTTTTCTTTCTTTTCTCCTCCTGGGAGTCCAGTTATGTCCTGTTATATATTTTGGCTGGATCCCCTGTAAGACCTATATTTCTTTTATATATATCCATATGTTTGTACTTAACTGCTTTGAAATTTGTGGAATTTGGTACTTCATATATTTTGATGTGGAAACTTTGTCCTGGTACTCCTCCACCTCTTCCAGCCAAAACCATTTTTTTTTTTTTGGTACTAATTGTTTTGGGTACAAATGGTGCCTTTGGGAACCAACTGACAATGAGTAATGAGGTACCACTGTTTCCATCCTTTCTTCTCTTTAAGATTCAAGCATGTCCACACTGCAACCTATAGGCTGCTTGCCTTTCTTTCTAAAAAGGTTATTAAAAAATTGCTTTGGAAGGATGTTTTGTTGCTTAGTACATTATACAGGTTATTATATATTTCGTATGTAGCTCAGGACAATTCCTCTTCATTCAACGTGGACCAGGCAAGCCAAAACATTGGATATGCCTCGCCTACCTTCCAGTTCATTAATTTCTTCATCAGCTGCTTTTAATCTGCTGTTAACTACATCAGTTAAACTTTATTTCATGTTTGCATATTTCATATTTCAGTTTTAAACTATAAAACTGGAAACTTCCATTTATCAAATGGTATTTCCCAGCATTTAATCTCTTTAATAGATGAAATACCTATATTTTGTTTGCTTCTGACAACACTAAACTGCAAATATTTTTTCTACCTCATTTTTCATCGTGGTATGTGGTACTTTGTTCTTGCGCCTGGTATTCTGAGTAAATCCAGAGATGCTGAAAATTCTCTTTGGAAATTTGTGGGGATAATTTAAGTCTCTGCATGCTTTATTGTCCCGTAGAAATAAATTAAGAATTTGGCTTTGGTCTATTTCTGGTTTAATTCAGCTTGGCAGATCACATTTCAGGAGTTCTTGCTGAATGAGGCATTTACCAGAGAGTTTTCATCTATGTAAACCTTGGAGCTCTAATTCCTTGACTGCTGAAAGTTTTGCTTAGCAATCAGGCATTTTGTGTTACATTGAGGAATCAGCAAATGTGGAAAAAAATGGGGAAAAGGAGGCTGATAAAGGTTGTTTTCCCTTTCATACAGATCTGTTTCCATTAAATCCTCATTGCATTAGTATATGTTGAATATCTTCAAAGTAGTACTGTCTGTATTTTGTCAGGGTTGGGCTACATAAAGCATCCTGTCATTTAAAGAATGATAAACCATTTGAATAAACTTGAGAAGACTGTATTCTACAGTTCTGGTGTGCACTGATGTATATATATGTGTGTGTGTGTGTGTGTGTGTGTGTGTGTGTGTGTTACACTGTCCCTTTATTCTCTGTGTTTACATTATATAACTTATATAACTACTTATTACATGTGCTTAATCAGTAAATGAAATGTGTCAAAAGGTCCATATGAGTGCTGATTTGTCAGTTTATCTCCTCACTTATTATTTTGTATATTCAGAAGCTATGTAGTCATTCTCCACTGTTGAATTATTATATTGATCTAGAGAATTAAAACTTTATGTATTCTCGCCATTCTTTACTGTCACTTCTATTGTTAATGATATTTTTTACTCAAAAATCTGTGGAATATATTTCCCTAGAAAATTGGTTTTAAAAATAACCTTGTATGTTATGACAATCTTCAACTAGAACATTTAATCTGCTTACACCAGTGCAATCAGATTTATTTCTATAATAATGTTACTTTTCCTCTCTTTTGCTGTCTTTTGGATTTATTCATCATATTTTCTCACGGAATTAATCATAATACTCAATTCGTGGGATAATATCATTATTACCACTGGTTGTATGCAAACCTTCCCTTGCATTATGCAGATATTTACATATTTATTTCTTCTCTTTTCCTTGCTTTTCTTTCACACTATGCAAATATCTATGGATGTTTGGTTTTCACATAATCTCACTATATGTGCACAAATATTTTTAGTTTAAGTATATGTTATTGTGCTACCCATCCATCTTCTTTACATTTTTCCCCCTCGACACTCTTATTTTAAGATTTGCCATTTTACTCAGTGTACACATAGTCTGTTGTGCTATTTAATGTTGACCATCAGCCTGACTGCATTAAGACTCTACTGGAGAACTGATTGGGTGATGAGGGTGATAACTCCCTGAACGGGCCAGGTCACTGATGAGCACTTAGCTGGATGGACTGTTAGGAGTTTGGGCCCACTTGGAGGAAGCGGGTCACTGGCATTATCTCGGGGACTGTATCTGGCCCCGGGCCCTCTTCCTTTAGGATTCTTCCCATGCTCTCTGTTTCCTGAATACCATAAGTTGAGCATGGTTCCTTCTCCACACCCTTCCGCCATAGTTCTGCCTTGGAGCCAGCCAACCATGAACTTAGATCCCTGAAACTATGAGGCAAAATAACCCCTTCCTCCTTTACATGTGTATGTTAGACATTTGGTCACGGCAACAAGAAAACTAATACATCTGCCTTAACAATGCTTTGAATTTCAAGGTTTGTGTCCTCCACATTTTAACTGTCAGTCTTTCCACCAGCCTGCCTCCACAAAAAAAATGCTACATGGAAGCCCATTCATGTGTGTACCTTGGGAATCTATTTTCTGTTTATGTTTATCTCGAATTCTTCTCTGTGGTCTCTGCCCCAAGGGGCTCACCTGTAGGAACTACATCAGTATGTTCCTTTGCCATCACTTTACCTAATCATGAAAACTGGCACAACAGTGATGGCAGACAGCAGAGGGATTTGGGATATTGGTCATCTCAGCCTAATAATCTTTCTTTATACCACATTTACAATATTTGCCAAGGCAGCCATTTCAATAAACTTCTTTTCTCTAAGATTCTTAGAGTTGCTCCCTCCCCTCTTCCCCCGAGCCTGATCCTTGTGTCAGCCCCTAAACTGCCATATGTACTCTTCATTACCCTCTTTTCTTTTTAATAGTCTGTGTACTAAACCTGTTTAGATTTTTCTGCTATGTTAGGATCTTGACTGATTTAAGCTCTTATGGAATTGTTAAAAGAAATGACACTCTTCTACTGTTGCGAGTTTTGAATTTTTAAATTCATCAAAATCTGGAGGTAATCAATATTATTATCCTCACAAATGATGTAAGGGAAGAAACAATGTTTTCCTCATGAACCCCCTAATTTTTGTTTTCGATCTTTTAGTCTATCTTTCATATTTTTTCAAGATGTTATTATTGTACATACTCAAATTTTATTTAGTTTTACTAACATGTTTGCAGTACTTTTGGTTTATTCTTTGAACACAAATACTTTACATTTATTAATTTGGCTAAAGTAGAGCCATTAGAATGTTTTTTGCAGAACATTTCATGTCAGTTAGATGATTATTTTTTCTCCAGCACATTGACAGTACTATTTACTGTGTTCTTGTTGTTGCCGTGAAGTTAGCTGTCAGTTTAACTGACTTCTATGCAAGGACTCTCTGTTTTCTGTTTGCTGATTTTAAAATCATCTCTTTGTGTTCTTCACTTTCACTATGGAGTGAATGAACATATATTTCTTTTTTCTTTATTATGCTTGGAATATACTGGTCTTCCTGAATCTAGGTATCAGTAATTTCAATTTCTTTGTATATTTCTCACCCATTGATCTTAAAAATGTTTCTGCTCTATTCTCTGTGCCCTATCTTTATGCATTGCCAGTGGGATTCGAGTAAGAATTTGTCACTTTTTCCAAACTCTATTTTTAACATCCACATCTTCATATTTCTGTGCCAAAGTCTGGATTACTTTTTTTCAAGTAAAAGCTACAATATACTATTTCTGTCTTCAGTGGTTCTGATCTGCTTTTAAACTCATTCATTAAGTTTGTAATGTCTATTTTAATATTTTTTATTTTAGCTCTTCTGCTTGTTTACAAGTAAAATGTCTTTGGTATGTTAAATAAATTTTGCTTGTCCTGTCATTGCTATTCTATCATACTCTTTGTTTAAACTTGTAAAACATATAGAACACTACATTTTATTTCTGGTAGTTCTAGTATCTCAGATTTTTACATATCCGATGCTTTGGTCCTTCACACTGTTTTCCATCCTTGTGTGTTTGTGATTTTTGGTTCAGTGTTTCTAATTCTTGAGATTAGAAAAAAAGAGATTTTTGTTATTGTTGAGAATTTATATGAAAGTTTTTCTTCAGTAATGATTTACAATTAGTAATTTGTTTTTGTTCCCACTAGGGCCCTGAGGTTCTTCTGTCTCATCACCACTCTCAATCAAATTAACTGAGGTAAGATGTCTGTGTGGTTACAAGTTTCTAACGGAGACCACCTGACACTCAGTTTTATATTCTCAGTTGGGCGATTCCCCTAAGATTTTCTGTAGATATTCAGAATCCAGGATTATTTGGAATTCATGCTTATATTGAAGTTTTAGACTTTGAATTCCCAAAATATCTTGGAAACTACCTAGTAGTCTCTCTACTTAATGTTCTTTGGGCGTTCCTCTAACTATCATTTTTCTTAAATACCATGAAAACTAAAGCTGTATTTCACTTAATTAGCAAAGTCCCTTTCAATATGTAAATAAGCTTTAGGGCTCTGCTTACTTTTCTGAGCCATAACTTCCACTTTCTTTGAATATCTTAATCTTTCTCAATACTTTTTTCAGTTCACTAATGTGTTTTAAAGATTAGAAAACATTTTATATGGCATTTTTAGCTGTTTGCAATGAGAATGAAAAGTGTCTTATCTACTATTACTACTGGAAACACAGTTTTGATTTTGTGGGGTTTTAGTGGCATCATATATATTTCAGTTATTCAAACATTTATGCTATTAACATGATTAATATTTAATTTGTTTAGAATGGTACCAGGAAAGAGGGTTCTGTTTTCCTTGTTATTAAGATGATTTTCTTTCTTCTATTCCACTTGTTCTTTTATCATTGCTATGGGCAATGGATCCTCTTGAAATGTGATTTCACAAAGTAATTTTCTGTATTTGTCTTCTGTGATTCACTAACAGCTTGTTTGATTTTCATAACAGAAAATAATTCTGTCCATATGCCAAAAGACAATTCATTTAAATAAGCCTGGTTCATGGTTTATCAAGTTGATTACATCAGTTCTTTGAAAATGTAGGAGTTTATACTATGGTTTTAGAATAAATTGCTTTCTCCAGTGTCATTTATATTTTACTAGAAAACAAACATGTAATTTGTAGCGCCATGTCATCATACTAATAAAACAAGGAGGGCTTAATCTTTCTATTTCATCAAAAAGTCAAATGCATAACAAATCAATGTCAATGATGGACGTTTCTTTGCATTGTATGGATCAAAGTGAAACAGTTTCACCAGAAAAAGGTCATCATTGTTGACCATAAGAGTGAAACAAGATCATGACGTAGAAGGGACAGCATCTTTTATTTCAGAACGTGTAGTGCAGATTTAAACTGGTGCTTCCTACCATATATTTAGTATCAAGGGAATGTAAAAAATCGTGACACATAATATAAATTGACACACTTCTAAAAAATTAAGTCATATATTTATTTATTTCCTAGTAACCCAGCTGGACCTATGAAAACTTAAACAGGTATATTATTTTCCCAACAAAGGATGATAAGACTATGATAAATTTCATCTGCATGATTGCTTACAAACAGATATGTGATATTATATAATAATTATTTCTACAGTTTAGATAATAAAAACTCAGAAATCTATAGTTCAGTCTCAGGCGGCTGTCATTCCTGGTGACAGCAAGGAAACACAGATCTGTCCCTGCAGTGGTTTTTACCTACGGACATTTTTTATGTGAAAAACAAGCAAACAGACAAACAATGCCAAAGCTAAATCAAGCCAAAAGTTAAAAAATAAACTAATTGAAGATTTATTATAGCCTAATGAGTGCTGTCTTTAAAAGTTCCTAATAACTGAAAAAATTCAGTACATGCTTTAATGTTTTGTCTATGAAAGAATAAGAAAGGTATGAAATACATCAACTTTGTTTCAACTAGTCTGTAGTGGCCCTACCCACCTCACCCCCACTCCCAGGCCCATGATGAAAAACAAGTTCTTTAAAAAAAAAAAAATCATAGGAATACCTTTTGGATAGGTGGAGAAAAGCATGCTGGGAAAGCATATTGCAAGAGAATAAAATGGCATTTGAAGTATCCTCAGTTTTGTTCAAAATAATACAAAAAATCCAAGGAGACATGATTACATATCTTTTTGAGATACCAGAATAGTAATTGTTTTTTTTTTTCTTTTATGAGTGGTTTGGAGATTATAGATAAAATACGAATATGTGAAAAAATAATATCTTTTGGGTACTGTATTTCTGAGAAATGAGTACAGAGTATTAACTATGTCCCTGAGTTTTTTTCTTCTGGTTTGTTATGCACCTGATGAATACTTTTTCTTATTTTTCCAAATGAATAATATAACAAATATGATAAATATAAGGTGTGGTTCTTAGTTCTTGTCCTCACACAAGTTATAATGTAGCTAGGGAGACAAAATGTATGCAATTTTGTACATAGAGATGCTCTTGCTGAAATGTGGGCAGGTTACTATTTTGGATAGTTGTGACTGTCTACCAACTACTAATTTTTGTTATTTTTTTCCCTACATAATCTCCCATCATTTCTAGAAATCTTATTCCACACAATTTATTTGGGAACGGGCTTGTCACTATCTTTAGAAGTGTTGGCAGAACAAGCAAATGGCACATACTCTTTATTCTTATCCACATTCTCCAGCATGATCCCTCAATTGAGAAAAAGAATCCTCGACTGATACATAAATGCCTATTCATAAAGACTAAAAGATAATGAATCTTCTGTGATATTTATGGGCAACGTATGACTATAAAAGATAAAATCCTGTAGAATTTGGTGACCAGATACTTAGCATTTTCATTTCCTCTTCTAGCCCTTCTGAGAATGTTTGGATCCCCTGGTCAGGAAAGTCTTCTACCCACATGAAACTATCATCCAGGCTGCAACTACTGCATCCAGGCAGTAGTAGGCAGAAAAATATGACCCATTTGTGTCAGTGAGATTGTTTCTCTCCTGAATTTCTACTTAAGACTTCAAGAATGTAATTAGGGTATTCAGCATCTAGGTCAAGGAAAAAAATAGGTAAAAATTAGAGTTAAAATTAATTGTTTGAAAAATATTTAAAGAACAGCATGGACTTCTAATCTCCTGCAGAGCAATCTAGCATTCGGAGAGAATTAGAAAACCCAGATAAGAGAGTACCGATGAATTCATGGCTGTGGAAAGATGAAAAAAGGACAAAAAGAAATGTCTCATCTTTCTGATTTTTAGTTCTTGCTCTTCATAAGACCACACATATTTTGTTCCTTGAAATTCCATTGAATTCTTCCCATAAATACTGAATTAAAGTGGTGTGATCGGATGTATATTTCTCGAAAACAAACAATTCCGAGCTGCAAAAGAGATTGTTAACTGTTCACTTTGGATCCATCTTTCCTTCTTTCTCCCTTCAAGAGGAAAGGTCAGGACAAAGGAAATGTTACAGGTATGCAGTGTGGGAGCTCTGGGCAGTCTATAAATCAAGATATGTTAACTGATATTTGGAACTCAAGCAAGCATTGGGAATATGAAACGTTTGCGGATAAAGGCTTGGTACTGGTTATGGTTTAGATCTAACATGTCCCCACAACATCTCATGTAAGCAGTGGGGGTCACTGGGGGGCTGACCTGGAATGGTATGTTCTTGACCTTGCTGCCCACCTTCTGTCTCTGCTTCCAGCTGCCCTGAAGTGAGCAGCTTTCCATCACCAAATACTTCCGCCATGCTGTTTCTGCCTTTGAGCCTGCCCAATATGGACGGAAATGAAATTAAACTTTTTCTCTTTTAAATTGGAGGTATTTGGTATTTTGTCCCTGTGATGGGAAGGTGTTTAATATAGTACTGAAAATGCTGAAATAGAAAACGGAGGAATTGAGTTTTCGGTGACTTATTTGCGTATACAATAGAGGAAGGAGCAAACTTTTTCCTATAAAGAACAGAAGTTACTTAACTCTGTATTGCAGGTGACGACTAGTAAAGGAATACTGTAGTTTGCTGATCCTGCTCTCCTCTAATTTTTCACTGCCTACTCCTGGATTTCATCTGTCTGTTGAAATTCAAGCTGCTGTCCTGTGCAGCTGAATCCAACATGCTGATTAAGGTCAGAATTGAGGAAAAACATGTAATGACAGATGAATGAGTGAAATAAACTTCAAATGTAGAGACCATGCTGAGCTGAGGCCACCTGTAAAGGTTTGGTGGAGATAAGATCTAAAGTGCATGGTGAAGAGAGGCCACTTTTTATACGATAGGAAAAAAAAGAAAGAACAATATAAGAAAGGAAATGGCAAAAGGAAAGAGGAGCTATGAGAGACAGCAGTGTGGGCAGTCAGGACTATTTCAGGCTGAGTAAGGAATTCAAATAAGAAAGAAATACGAAACAGAACTGGAATTATGTTTTGTGATTTTATTGTAAAAGGCACTGGAAGCCTAGCAAAGGAGTATATGTTTTCTTTCTCTTTCTTTGTGATTTTCTTTGTTTCTTCCTCTTGATTTCTTTCTGATTAGTAGCTAACCTGGCATAAACATTAGGCAGACTACTCTAATGCGATCATTAGTAAGGAGTCTGGGCAGAAGTTGCACAATTATTCTTTACACAGAGTTAAGAATGCACTTTTCTATCTTTAACGATATGCAGAAAATTGTAAGCTAGTGCATTTACTCTCAAGAGAGTTCTGGATTTAAAAAGGCAATGAAGATTGAGGCAAAGATAAGCTAATTTAGAAAAAGCCGAAACATCCTATTCCTGTAACTTCTGTGTATCCCTCCGCTTCATCAATCCCAAATAGTTTAAATTCTTATTTGGAAAGCACCTTAATTCTTCTTACCTTTCTATTTGTATTCCAATGCCTTACGTCTTTTTCGTTCCTCTATTTCTCCATGACTGCCTTCTTTTTTGTTAAATACACATGTTCTAAAGTACCATTTTAATTCTCTTATCATTTCCTTTACAATATTTTTGGAGTTATTTTCCTAGTGATTGTCATGAGGGTTACAATTAACATCTTATTTATAACAATCTATTAGAATTAATACCAATTTAATTTCATGGTGTGCAAAATTTTTTCTCTGATATAGCTTACTTCTCTTGCCCTCTTTTCAGCTATTACTGTGATATAAATCACATCTTTAGATATCGTGTGTCAATCAACATAGATTTATAATTATTGCTTTAGGTAGTGTCTTTTAATTCAGATGGGAGAGAAAAATAGTAACAAAATACATTTATATTTTCTTTTATATTTGCATGTATATATATGTCTCGGCCATTGTACTTTGTTTCTTAATGAGCATTCAAATTAGTACTTATGTCCTTTTGTGTTGGCAGGAAGGACTCATTAATACTTTTAGCAGGGCACAGTTTCTACTGATGAATATGCTCTCTTTTTGTTTATGTGGGAATTTCACAATTCTCCTCATGTCTATATCTTTTGCTGGATGTAGATTTCCTGAGCGACAGTTTTTGCAACAGAACTTTCGAAAACAGTATACCCCTTTTTTCTGTGGTTTCACATTCTGTGGTTTCAGTTACCTTTGGTCAATTATGATCCAAAAGTATTAAACAGAAAATTTCAAAAATTAACAATTCTTAAATTTTAAATTGTGCACTATTCTCAGTATAGTAATGAAATTCTGTGCTGTCCTGCTCCATCTTGCCTTAATTTGAATCATCTCTTTGTCCAGCACATCTGCACTGTAGATGCTACTCAGTCTTGGTTATCAGATCAACCATAATAGTATCATAGTGCTTCTGTTTGAGCAATTCTTCCTTAATGAGGGCCTGAAAGATGGAGAGCAGTAATATTGGCAAATAGAATATGCCAACAAGAAGCAGTGAAGTACTTATTTTAAGTGAAAATACAATAAAGTATTTTGAGAGAGATGAAAAATTCATGCGATTTTTATTATTTTACACCTGTTCTATTTTATTAGCTATTATTATTATTACTCTCTTACTCTACCTAAATTATAAATTCAACCATATCATAGTTGTCTATATATGGGAAAATCTTGGTATATTCACATACAGGGCTCAGTATTACCGTGCCTTCAGCCATCTATTGGGACTATTGTAATGTACCCCTGTGGATACGAACCTCTGATGGCTTCATGGCCTCCGTGATTTCTGATGAGAGATTAGCTGTTAATCTTAGAAAGAATCTTTGGTACCAGATTGTACGTTTCTCATGCTACTTTCAAGATTCTGATTTTTTCACCCTTAATCATTTAATTATAATAGATATTGGAATAGATGTCTAGGTTTATCCTACTGGCTATTCCTTGTGATTCCTGCATTCATATGTTACTATTTTTTAAATAAAAAAAGATGTTTCCAACTATTATTTCTTCAAATATTCTTTGTGCCCTTTTCTCTCTTCTTTCCAAGACACTATTGTGCATACATTGGTACACTAAATGATGTCCCACAGGTTTTTGAGTTTCTGCATATAATGTTTTATACCTTTTTCTTTCTGCTTGTTAGCCTGTGCCATCTTGATTGGCCATTTTTTTTTTCCTTTTGAGCAATCATATTTTGAAACTCCAGAATTTTTCCTGGTTCTTTTTCATGATTTTTGTCACCATATTGATATTCTTTCCATGATTAACCATCATTCTTATACCCTTTAATTCTTCAGATATGGTTTCCTTCAGTTTTTGGGACACAGTTAATCAGAGGATATAGGCCTTTATCTAGCCCAGTGTCTGGGCTTCAACAGAACACTTTATTTTGATTGCATAATCCCTGCAAAATGGGCCATATTTTCTTGTTTCTTTGCATGTCTTCTAATACTATATTGAAAACCGGATGTTTCAAATATCCTGCCCAGGAGTTTGATGTTTTTACTGTTGGTTTCAGGTATTGTTTGTCTTTTAAGGGACTTTTTGACTCAGTTCTGAAAGATATATATTCTTTTCAAATGTGGCCACTGAAATCTCTGGTGAGTTACCTTAATGATCAACTAATGATTGCACATAACTTTTTTTATATGTCTAGAAACAGTAAGTCTTCTAGTTTTGCTTGAGGATTTTAGGGTATATGTTAAAGCTCACATTTAAAATTCAACCATCAGTTGACATCTCTGCTTTTGCCTTCACTTCCTGCTGTGGAGGGGCCCGAAGTTCAGATATAGGTGAGAAAGAACTTAGGATTTTCTCAGGTCTTTCTTGATCACATGCACAGTCTTACACATGCAAACAACTCTCTCTAGTCCCAGAAACATCCTGGAGCTTTTCAGTGACCGGATGGACACTGGATTCTGTAGCATTTCTCATTAAACTTCTGGTTAGTTTGCTGCAATTACGATCCAACTTCTTAGGCAGCCCTGATGTTAATTGCCAGTTTTTTGATGACTTCCTCCAGAGAAAGTTTTGTTTTATTTTGCATTGAACGATCTCTGATTCAGGTTAGATGAAGGAAGCGTTACAAGTAGAGTCTTCCAGGAAATGAATCATCTAACAAGTCAAGTAAAGACTCTCTGGAAATATTGTTTTCAGGAAGGTGGAACTCCACTTCGTTCCTTCCAATCATCTGGTGACTGCTAGGGGACTGGCTTGCACCACAATGTGGGCCTTAGTTTTCATTGCTACCCTGGAGCTGAATACCTGGAGATGGAACTAAAGTTAGTTAAAATTCCACAAAGCTCATTCTCATTGTTTATTACCAAAATTCAGCTTCCCTTCTTGATTAACCCTCCCTGGATTGCTACAAGTCTTTGATTAATTTCCAGAGTCCAGGAAATATTCATTCTGATAATTATTGCCCATTTTCTCATTGTTTGCATGAAGGAAATAATTTCTCTTACTTTTGCCAACATATTTTCCCTGTCTACTATTAAACAATTTAAAGTAGAAAATGTTACACTTCTTTCAGAATAAAATATTATTATCAAATTCTTGGCTGAATGATTTCCAGATGCTTGATAGAAAATTAAACACAAGTTAAAAACTGATAGGAAGTATAGAAATCATTTTATATCAAGTAACTCTCAGATTGATCAAGTTTTCAGTTTTCGTTTTTGGATAGATGTGATTGAATTTAATTCTTAAAGTAGAGTAGTGAAGGCAAGGACATATTTAATCTTTATCCTGTTTTATTAAAGGAATCTTGCATTGTTTGTTCCTTAAACCTTCTCCTCCCCCACTTTTAATAGCAAAATACATTCAAGTTAATAACGCAGACAAGACTAGTCATATCTGCTTACATAACTTTAATTTGGCTAGTTCTAATTTCATGAAATTAAATTTCTAAGATTCATGTACAGAATTTAATAATTGCTTATGACTGTAGCTGTACAGGAAAAAAAAATTCTGAAAAGAGGTTTGCCTCATGGCAGGAAAGTAGTGAAACTATTGCATTTCCTCTTTACATTTTTCTTCCAGGTTTACTTTAAATAATTTAATATGAGTTCTTCTCAAAGTAGCTTCACATAAAACTAAGTACAGAAGGAAACCCAAAAGATTCTTCTTTATTCCACAAAACAAGGAACCTACCTGTGAAGAAAACAATAGTGGCATTCTGTACTAAGACTATTTTCATGTAATTTGTGGGATGAGGACTGTGGTACATGTTCAACAACTGCTTTCTATATGGATGTTCTTTTGTAAATTTTTGTCTTTATATTACATTTTTGTGGAGTGGATTCCTCACAAGATGATGTGACTTAGTATATTCACGTACCCACAATGTATTCCCAGGATAGAACCCAGACTCTCCATTACACGCATTCTACTACTTTCTGATGGACACAATTTTGGGATTATGTTCCTAAGCACAAAAAGATATCTATGAAGCCAAACAGGCTTTGCTATAACCCCCAAGACTGTGCTGACTTCATTTTAAAGTACTGTCTTTTGGTAAGGGAGTTTCAGCATCCTGAATGATGATAAGTAGTACATTACAATACATGGACTAGTAAGTGAATGTGGTCAGTGTCTTTCTAAAAGCCTATGAAGATGAGTGTGACACTTTATAGAAGAATAATTTCATGTCCAGTCCCTGTGCAGAAACTGCCTGCATTACTTTTTAATCATACTTAAGAATCTTTAGAAACAATGATCAGATAAAGGACCTCCAAAGGTGTTAAATAATGAGTTAAGTAGATGTACAGGTACTAAGGGGAAGTTTTAAATGATCTACTCTAAAGACTATTAGTTGAAGGAAAATTTAGATCCTCAGGGTTATGATTATATTTTACATAGAATACAAAAACTCCCACTAAATCTATTTAAAAATCCTAGCCAAGGAAGAATGTGGTGCCACAATTATTAATTAAAAATAAAAGCAGAGAGACCCAATAAAGCATTTTAATTTAGTGCTGACATCTTACTTGTACTTAATTACATAGCCTTTCTGTTTTAAAGAAAACCAAAAGTGTGAGAAGGTGTTCTATTCCAGACTTATTTGAAAAATGTTACCATTTTTCCTAGTGGAATGGAAAGATTAAAAAAAAAAAAAAAAACCCAAACACTATTCATGTTTTTCTCAGCATGAGAATCTGATATTCTTACGTGGTGACATCAGCATATATTTATATGCAGGGAACCTCGTATAGGAAGCATTCTACCCAAATTATCTAAGTATATGAACAACACACCACTATTGCGGATTTTAAAAATAGCGCTCATGAAAAATTCTCTAACCAAGTAATAATTTTGTTAATTATATTGCTTTGTCTAGTGGAATTATGAAAACAGTAAAGGTTGAATACTAAATCATTACTGTTGATGTGCTGTAAGTTACTGACATTAAATTATATTATTTTATTATCTTAAAACTACTTGCTTCACTTAGAATGGAAAGAATTTTACTCATAAATAATATTATTTTATTGTATGTATATTTATATTTATTATACTAATACAGAATCCACCAAAAATGTATACATACTTCAGGAAAAGAAAAATAGTAGGACATTTTTTCGATGGATGGTGTTACCTTCATGTAGTGGACGCTGGAGGATGCCACATATCACAGAAAACCCACTAGACTTCTAGCCCTTAGAGAAGAAGTTGAAAATGCATGTGCAGCAAGTGCAATGACCAAGGTTACCCAAGCAGCAGTTCATCATACAAATTAATGTCTGAAAGCTAATGGCCACCACTTTGAATACCTCTTGTAATTGTGGAGGCCAAGGGTAACTCGTATTAATCTCATGATGTCTCAATAAATTGAGTTTAAAAATATTTCTAAAATTTTTTCTTTTCTTGAGATGCGTATACATTTTTTTTTGGTGCACTCTGTATATTAACCTAAATATCTAGTAGGATTTCCAACTATATTTTTAGTTATATTTATAACTCTATAATAATATAATTTGATATATATAAAATAAATACTATGAAAACAAATGAATATTACCTTTATCCAGCTTTCCTGTGTATTCTTATTTGCTTGATTTTAAAGTGTATAGTTCTTTTTTACTCCCTTCCTTTTTACCTTCCTTCCTAACATTATGTTTCTTGAGGGCAAGATCCATAGCTTATTTATTTAAAACCTGCACATTGCACATTGTATTAAGAAAAATAGCTGTTACAAGATTTTAACCTTCACATGGCTACTCTTGTTATAGCTGAACTATCAATGATGGAAAATAGGAAATTTGCTCCTCAGTGGGCTTGTCTTTGATCACTGAATTTAATTCTAAATTGTTAAATCCTCACAGCAATGGTACACTCCCTATCTGCTTTGTCTCCTTTACGTTTTCTAGTGATTATATTCCTTTCAGTGTAACCTTTTCCCTCTTCTGCTCAGTCTGTGGAGAGCAGGAGGCAGTGGAGTGAGTGGCTGTGAGTCCAGGCTGTGCTTCCACTGCAAACTCTTTTAACTTTGGCAGGTTTCTTAATTTCTCTTTTGCATCTTTTGCAGTTGCTACAAATTATGTTTAGAAGTTGCACAGAGGAAAAAAAGTTATGCAAAATGGTTTAATTGGTTGATTTAGGTATTCTTTCCTAATGTAAAACTAATAGGAATCTGGGCATGGTGGCCGAGGCCTGCCTGTGAGCCGAGCGTTTTGGGATCAGGCATGGTGAGTACTGCAGCACATACTGCTTCTGTACTACTGTGTTTCCTTGCCACTCAAGAGCCAACCTTGCTGTTCGTTCAAATTTGACAGTTGTTTTCTTTTGCGATTGTTCTCTTTGTGATCATATGTACTCTTGGGAAGACAGAGTCGGGGGGATCCTTGGTAACACTACGGTAATTTGTGTTTACATTTTGTGACTCAGGGACACATGTATCTATATACAAATATATATGTGTATATATTCTTGGTGTCTCTATTTTCTTCTCAACCAATCATTATAGTTGTTATTATTCCAAGGTAATATTACATTTGTGATAAATGAGGTTTAAGGAGTTAGTTTTGTTGGTCTTATCATCTATATTTTCTGCTTTATGAAGGGCATTAAGTAGCAGAAAGAAGGGGGAACCACTGTGAGACTATCTCTAGCTTCCACGTTCTGGACCCAAGAATAATACTGGGCTCCAAAATAGAGGGATAAATCTCAACCTTAAGGCATATATCTGGCAGTGTCTTTGTTCTCTTGATATTTTAATAAACAAGTATCTGGTTTTTAGCATTCTCTCTCAACTTTTCAGTTTAGGTCTCAATTATTGAGAGATTATATTTCAGTGGTTGGAAAACTGATGCTCTTTAACCGTCTTTACAGATTGAAAGTCTTCCATAGTGAGATATGAGAATGAGGAGTGTCTCACTATGAATCTGAAGGTAGAATTCTAGTTTATGTAGTACCAGTACCTGTGCTCAGCTACCAGTCTGTGAACCTTAGTTCCTGAAGTTGTTTGGAGGGTGTCATATGTACTGTATGAAAAATATACTTTTAAAGGGGGCAATATTCAAATTAGGTAGAATTAGGAAATCACTTATATAGATATTTGTGGTCATTGTTAGCACACAATGTAATGAACTCGACTGTCAAGTTATTGATGATATATTTAGAATGCCTAAAAGAGGTGGTATCAGTTTCTACTCCTGCGGTCTACATGTGAGTAAGGAGAAAAGGAAGGGGTCCTTGGAGCAGCCTGGAGCCCATGGATAGCCTCTTATACTTCAGGTCCCAGAAGATAAGTGGGATGAATACCAGTGATAACTCAAGTCATCTACAATATAAGGACAACAAAAATAACATTTCCTATGCTTTAGTTATCTTCGGTTGTATGCTAGACACTATATGAATGAATTAGCATGTACATTCCTGTTTTATTCACATATTTTAAAGTGTATCATATTGCAGGAGCAGTTTGGGGCATTCAGAATTTAATCCTGAGTAAGGTAGACAAATCTCAATTTTCATGGAACATAATTATATGTAGTAGGAAACTCAGACAAGAAACAAACAAAAAAGGGAGATTATTTTAGAAATAACTGTGCTATGAAGAGGACAAAACAAGAGTTGGGTTGGACAATAAGGAGGAGAAAGTATTGGGTGGTAAAGGTAAGCCTCAATGCAAATTAACATTTCAACTCCAATAAAATCATAAGAAGCCAGACATGATAAAGATCAGAGGAAAACACCAGAGAGGTGGAGGAAGCAGATGATGCAGAAGGACAGTTCAGGAGTGTTGTGGGTTATCAAGCAATGCAAAGAAGGCTAGCGTGGCTATCAAAGACCACATTCCACTGGGCCCTTGAGCCCTCCTGACTAGAATGATGGGACAAGTCATGAGTTCTTTGATCTCCCATTGTTTTTCATCGAACTCTACACATCTCCTCTACTCTACACAGATGACTACTCTACACATCTCCTCTAGATAACGGATTCCCATTTAGGAATATTTTATAAATAATCAAATTTGTGAACCCTCATCTTTAATGCAAACTTGGCTTCTGATTAATAAAACTACTGTTCACCTGTCCCTGTCTGTTCTTGGCACTGTATGTTTTAAATTCCTGAGGTGACCTTTCCAAAGTTCTGAACAATTTCCTCTGTGTTTTCTTCCAGTGAATTCACTGTTTCATGTCTTACTCTTATGTCTTTAATCTCATTTGAGTTTGCTTTTTAATTGAGGAGGGATGGGGTCCAGTATAATTTCTGCACGTGGATATCCAATTTCTCTGACACGCTTTATTGAAAAGACTCTTTTTTCTAATGTAGGTTCTTAGCACCTTTGTTGAAGATCAGTTGACTACGGCTATGTGTCTTAATTTCTGAGCTTTCTGTTCTACTCCATTGGTCTATGTGTTTTTAATTCTGTTATTATGCTATTTTAATTCCCATAAATTGTTTTGGGAGAATTGGGCATCTTAACAGTATTGATTCTTTCAATCCATAAGTACAAGCTGTCTTTCGATTTATGTGTGTCCTGCTCTATTTCTTCCAGAATGTTGTATAGTTTTCATTGTAGACATCCTTTACCTCTTTGGTTCGATTTATTCCTGGGTGTTGTATTTTATTTTTTATGGCTACTGGAAATGAAATTGTTTCCATAATTTATCTTTCAGATAATTTACTATTGGCATATAGAAATGTTACTTTTTTGTGTTAATTTTGTGTCCTACAATTTGCGTAGATTTATTTATTAGGTACGTTAAGTAGTTTTTGGTGGAGTCTCTGAGATTTTCTACTTACAAGACCATATTATGTACAAACAGTGAAAATTTGACATCTTTCTTCAAAATTTGTGTGCTATTTGTTTTTATTTCTTCCCTAATTGCTCTGAGTAGGATGTCCAGAAAAAGGCTAATTAATCACTAAATCACTAAAAGTGATTGAAGGTGGACATGCTTTTCTTTTCTAGATCTTGGAGAGAAAGCCTCGGCCTTTCCACATTTGGTACGCTAGCTGCTGGCTTGTTAAATAGGATCCTGACTATAGTGAGTTATTCCTTCAGAGGGTTTTTTTTTTTTTTAATCTTTTATCATGAAAGAATACAGAATTTCATCAATGACGTTTCAGCCTCTATTGAGAGCAGCACATGGCACTTGTCCTTCCTTCTGCTGACAGAGTATGTCTTGTTCGTTGATTTGTATATGTTGAACTATCCACTGTGATGAGTTGCATTTGAAAATGACGTAAAACCTCTTTGCCATATTGTTCAATTTGGTTTGCTGGCATTTTGTTGAAGACTTTTGCATGTATGTTCATCAGAGATGTTTTCCTGCTAGTGTCCTATTTCCTGACAGTGTCCTTTGCTATCAGGGTGATGTTATGTTGGTTTTCAAGAGTGTTTTCTAGATTTCCTTCATCTTTAGTTATTTGGAATAATTAAGAAAAATTAGTATTAGTTCTTTTTTAGCTGTTTGGAAGAATTCAGTCATGAATCTGTCTGATCTTATGTTTTTGTTTGATGGGATATTTTATGTTGCTAAATAATCTCATTATTTGTTATTGGTCAGTTCAGGTTTTCTACTTTTAATGATTCAATTTTGATAAGGTCCGTGTGTCAGAAATTTATTCACTTGTTCTAGGTTATCAAATTGTTGGTGTATAGTTATTCATGATAATCTTTAATGATCCTTTGTATTTCTGTGTCATCAGTATATCATCTCTCTTTTCATCTCTGATTTTATTTTTTTAGTATTCTCTCTTTTTCTTAGTCTAGCTGAGAATTTATAAATTTTGTTTATTTTCATTTTTTGAGGAGCCAGCTGTTTATTTCACTGATCTTTTGATTTTTTAGTTGCTATTTCATTAATTTCTGCTCTGATTTTTTAGTATTTCTTTCATTCTACTGATTTTAGGATTGGTGTTCTTGCTTTTCTTGTTTCTCGAAGTTGATTATGTGCAATCTCTGCTTTTCCGATCTAGCATTAGTTGCTGTAAACTACCTTCTTGGAAAGTATTGCTTTGCTATATTCCATAAATTTGGGTATGTTGTGTCTCCATTTTAATTTGTTTTAAGATATGTTGATGTTTCCTCCTTAATTCTTCCTTGTTTCATGGTTGTTGAGTATTAAATTGTTTATTTCTGTGGATTTATATAGTTTTAATGATTTCTTGTTTTATTTCTGGTTTTATTGCATTGAGTTTAGAAAGGACAATATATTTTCAGTTAAAATTATTTTTAAAAATTTTTTATGGCCTATCACATGATCTAGTTTTGAGAATGTCTATATGCTGTTAAATGCTATATATTCTTCAAGTGTTGGATGGAATGTTGTGTGGATGTCATATTCATTTCGTCTAGTGTGAAATTTAATTCTGTAATTTTTTACTGATTTTTTTTTTCTGGTCTGAATGACATAGCTGTTTATATACCATAATGCAATCACAAAACATTTACAATAATAGATAATTTATATAGGTACTCTTTCAAAGGAATTTTGTACCATCTGATAATTTTTTTCTAACTCAATAGTATGTCTTTTACTTTGCAGAGTTCCATTTAGCATGTTTTGAAGGACAATACTGATAATAAATTTACCTTTTGTTTGTATGGGAATGTCTTTATTTCTCCTTCCTAGCTAAAGAATAAGTTTGCTGGGTACAGTATTCTTGGTTGGCATTTCTTTCCTTCAGTATGGTGCAAATCTCATCCTATCCTTTGGCCTTTAAAATTTCTATTAAGAAGTCAGCTCTAAAGCAGATTTGGCTATCCTTTCATCTTATTTGCTTTTCTCTTTCTGCTTAGAGAATCCTCTCATTTTTCAATTTTTTAAAGATGGATGTCTTAGTTTTCTTGTTGCTGAGACAAAATAGCTGACACTCAAAGGAAGGAAAGGTTTATTTTAGCTCACAGTTTGTTTGTAAAGGTTTCAGTCCATAGTCAGCTGGCTCCAAGGCAAGGTGGCAGAGCAGAGGGGCATCACAGAGGCGAAACAGTTTGTGGCATGGCAGGCAGACGGTGGTGCGCAGTACAAGCAAGTTTCCCTCTCCCTTCTATCTCATCCAGGCCACAGACCTTTTTTGGGTACCACCCATAACCAGGGTGGGCCTTCTACTTTTAGTAAATCCATTCAGATGTTTCTAGAACTGTGTGAATTCCAATCAGTGGACTAATTTAGCACTGCACATCCTTAATCCCAGTATCACACATGCTTTATCAGTTACGGCAAACTTTTTAGAGCTTTGAGTGACACGAACAGTTCACTGCAGCACACATGCCACAGGTTCACCACTGCTGTCCTAGATCCATCATCACACACCCATATTGCAGCCACCCACCACGTGCCCCACCTATGACAGCATGAGGCTTCAGGGGGACACTACATTACAGACGATAGCAATGAAATGTTGCTCTGTTGCCCAGACTGACCTTGAATTCACTAATCCTCTTGCTTCAACTGCCCAGATTACTGGAATTACGTGTGCATCTGGTGTGTTGGGCGGGGCCAGTGCTTATAATCACGCCTTGTACACACCAGGCTGCCTCTGCCCCAGTCACAGACGCTTTCACTTTGGTGAGCTCGATTTTAATATGACTTGGGATAAATATGATTCAGCTGTAACTGACTGGTGACATTTGACTTTCCTGTTTCTGGGTATTTGTATCTTCTTTAGGGTTTTGGAAATGTTCTGTTCATCTTTAAATGCCTTCCTACCTACTCCTTTGACATTCTCAAATCCTTGTTGAACTCCAGTAATCCAGATAGCTGCTTTCCAGGACTTTCCCAAAGCTCTTGGAAGATTTTCATTCTTCTTCATTTTTTTTTCTCTGCTCTGGCTATATTTCCAACTCACCTGTCTCTGGGCTCAGTAATTATTTCTGCTGTTTGTTCTATTCTGCTCTGGGTGCCTTCTGTCACACTTTTAAACTCAAGAATGTCTGTTTGATTTTTGAAAATTACTTCTGCATCTCTGTCAAGTTTCTCTAAGAGTACTAAATTATTTCCCTGTGTTTTCTTGAAGCTCATTGAGTTTATATAGAAAAATTATTTCGAATTTGTTGCACATGAGTTTGCTGTCGTTTTATCAGTTTCTGGCATCTTATTTTTCCATTAGATAAAATCATGATTCCCTGAAAGTTCTGAACTCTTGTTGGTGTACAACATCATCGTCCTCATGAAGGATTATTTAGTCTTTGTAATCTGCTTTTGGATGTTTATGGGCTGCCAGAACTTTTAAGTGGTTTGCTTATTTTCTCTGAGCCTGTGACACTTTGACTACATTAGCAGTAAGTGGCTCTTAATGCCTAGCTTTGCCCAGAGTCATATTGTTACTTTAGGCCTATCATTGCTGTTTTAGCACTAGTGAGTGGTCTAGGTCGATGTTTATCCCAAATCCACCGTTGGTGTGTTGTTCAGAATGAAGTAGAGAGGTGCTTACAAAGGGTAGTTTGTCCCTGTAATATTCCATCTTAGTCCAGGGTAAATCCAAATATCTCATCCATAATTACCAGCCTGCATTGGGTCACCATGGGATTCTGCCCATATCTGGGTCTCAAAATGAAGGTACCAGCCCGAGGCGCCTGTATTGGTGGCTACCTATGCTTTGGGGAAAATTTCTGTCCATACTTTGCTTCTTTTGTTGGGGAGAAGTTTCTTGGACAGTGTTTTAGTTACTTTTCTCGTTGTTGGGACAAAATACCTGACACCCAAAGTGGAAAGGGGAAAGGTTTATTTGGCTTACAGTTCGTAGAGGTTTCAGTTCATAATTGGCTGGATCCAAGGCAACATGGCCTGGCAGACAGGCAGAAGGCAGCAAGGTAAGCAAGGATGCAAGCAAAGGAGTAAGTAAGCCTCTTTCTTCCCTTATATTTTATCCAGGTTACCTGGCTTTAGGGTGGGTAGCACTCCCACCCTTAATTCTAATACTCTTAATCCTAGCATCATATCCTTCATCACAGCAGAACTATGCCGAATTTATCAGTGGACTAATTTAGTAATCACACACTTTAGATCCAGCCCCATCTACGACCACATGAGACTTTGGGGGGACATCTAGACACAAACCATAATAGACAGCCTTGTGGCCACCAATGCTCAAACACTGGGTCATGCCTAGAGCCCAGAGCCCAGAGCCCACAAAGACTAGTGAGGCAGAGAGCCCAGACAAAGTTCAATACTGCTGTGGGCTATCTGTTGCTGAAGTGGACTCACAGCCCACGACTGCTGCAGACAGCTACAGCTGATGCTGTCCCAAATGGAACTTTGGATGATTGAGTCACAAAACAATTCTGTTTCACTGTCACCAGCTACTGTGGATTCTTGCTTTAGTAACCCTAGAAATTTGAATTAAAGCTACAGTGAGAATTTATAGGTAAAAGTTTAATTGGAAACTAAGAGAGAATGCTGATATTTTAGCTTAAGCTGCTGACAAACATTGGGCCAAAGATGAAGAATTTCTTTCAAAGTAAAGAAAAAATAGAGAAAGGATTCCAGCTTGAGTAGCTGAAGGAGACACACTCCGAAGAGGATCAGAGCGGTGCATCCACAAATAAAGGCACGGTTTTATCTGGCACTGTTGCAGGGCCGGGTCTGGTTGATCATATCTTAGTCCTAGTTTTAAAATTTTGGAGGAATCCTCAAGAGTTGAGGGACCATTCAGTACCATGAAATGAATCCTTGTGACTTAAGGGACAATTAGATCCCCATGAGGTGACCGTTCTTGCCTGGGTCAATCTTGGCTTTATAAGGTTGTTCTGGAATCCAAAGTGATAGTAGCTTTATGGTATAGAGGACACCTCTTGGCATAGCTGAATGTCCCTGCAAATCTCTTATCCTGTTGTTTTCAGTCTTGGAGATGGTAAGATAAGCTAGGTGCACTTTGGGCTAATAAACTTGGTTTTGCCAACTTTCAGGCAGACACTCACTAAATGACTAACATGCCTAGATGTAGAGCAGAAAAGGATGTGCCCCAGTGTTTAACAAAAGGGAAGCTTTGTTTTCTTTCAGTTATCTATTTGGTGTTTGTAGGTCCAAGTGAAGAATCATGGTTTTTAGGAAAAACACCACTTTAAATCCTTGACTGACACAGAAGAAAATATAAATCATACTTTAGGGAAGGTCAAAATTATTGTACTTTTAATTGCCTGTTGGGTTTTGTTAGCCTCAAGTAAGAGTGACAATTTTTAGAAAAAACACTGCTTGTAGGTCCCCGACTGCCTAAGAAGAATCATAAATCATACTGTTAATGAGTAACAGGTTGTGGGCCCTGTTACTGTTTGTTTTTCCTCCATTCCTGTGGCAGTGTCTGTGCGCTCTGTCTTAGGGTGGTGTCTGTGGTCCTCCATCCTACGCTGGCCTCGGTGTGACCGCCGGAAAATGGCTTTCTGTGTGATGTCCTGTGAGGACGATGAGCTTCATTTGCGAGCACCGACTTGGGGATGGGGGTTTGGGGCTCTGCCTGGTCCTGGCTCTCACTACAGCAGGCACTGAGCTCTAAGGCAAAGTCCTGTCCTCCTTTTCTTGCCCTGATCTCCAGAAGGTAGAGTCTTGCTTCCTGTTCTGCCATCCTAGCTTTGGGGAAGGCTGGGAGAGCTAGTCTCTCGGCAACCTGGCAGAAACAAAGGAGCTGAGTGAGCCACTCCCTTCCTCAAAAGCTCAACTATAAACAAACATTTTAAAGATTATCTATACTTCCACCTTCTTAGAGGAGGAACAAAGCCTAAGTGATCACCCCGCTCTAGGGGACAGAGTTCTGACACCAGTTAGAAACTCAGTGGGAGGCACCTCAAAGTGGGAGACAGCTCCCCTTTAAATTCAAACAGCCTGGGTTAGCGCGCGCCATTCACATGCCATTCCCCTTTCACTTTTTCACTCACGTGTGCCTTCTGGCCCTTTCACTCTTTGCTCCTACCTTTTTCCCTTCCCCTCATCCAGCTGCTACCTTCCCCGAGATTTCCAATAAATGCAGCTACCTTCTACCTATCATGTAACAAACAAGCTCGGTCTACAGGTACAGTCCTGGAGGAAGGGGCTGTAGGGCTCCGCCTGCAACGAGTTTCACCAGGATGCTGGCTTTCTGATCCAAACCCAAGCGGAGGGGCTTCTTCTTAAAACCATGCTGCTCTGCAGTCAGAGAAGGTTTAACAGAACGTATCTTTCCTTCCTGCCTTCTTCAGTATTTCTTGTCTTATCATTTTGCTAACATCAGTGTCTCTCACAGGCTTGCTTAGCTCTTGTGAAGGGAGTTTGCTGCATGAATATCTGTTCAAATCGAATTTTCTGTGGGGAGATAATCACTAGGGTGTCTTACTTGGCCACCATGTTGCTACCGATCTATTAAAAAAATCTCTCTTTTGAAAAGTCCCTCTATTTTTAGTTGGCCAGCTGGGCTGGGCATCTTTATTCATATCCTCAAAGGTCTTGCAATATTTAATTTGATTCAATTTAAAGTTATTGTCAATAGAATATATATATTCTATATTTATATTGGTATTTTTATATATTGACATACATTTATACTTACATATTGGTATATTTATATTGGTATTGGTATAAATATATATTCTAGAGAATATATATTCTATTTTATATATATTCTAATATAGGGAGAGAGAAAGAGAGAGAAGTCTAAGTGTTTCTGATTGGCAGAAATATTTTTGACATTAGCCTCTTTAGCTACCGGAAGGTCACATGATAAACTGAACTGGAAAGGAGTAACACTGATCTTCACAATGTTATGTACTTGTACACTTCGGAGGCTACAACCGCAAGCTTGCTAATTGTTTTACTGACCTTAATAGTCAACACTTCTAGGGTTCTGTGAAACTGTTGCCCATCACCTTTGCTTTGTCACTAAAATTGCCTAAAACTATTTTTAAACAGATCCTTCTTTACTCAACTTCTCTGATTTCAATATATCCTAAAATTGCTAGAAAGAAAGAAACAAACATCTTCCCCAAAGAGTCTATTCCATGTATGTATGCAGTTGGCATATTCCTTAGGGAATCCAAAGGTCTAATGAATAAATATTTTCACCACTATGCCACTTCTTCTCCTTGTTTTGGCTTCTGATTATATCAAATAAAATAAATACCTGAGAAAATACGTGTGGTATTTTAGTCATGATTCTTCTTTTCTTGAGCGAGGTTTTGGTATTATTTCAGTTACTCTGAAGAGAGCTGAAATTATTTTCAGTGACAGTGCTTATGCTAGAACTATGTACAAAATATTCTTTTGTGAACTTTAATAATAAAAAACCGTGTGTTCTTGCAAAGAACAAACAACAATCCCATCTTCTGCCCTCTCTATTTCTCAAAAGCAATTTTGATTTTTTTTTTCTTGGTGCCAGGGGTTGAACTCAGGGCCTGGTGCTTGCTAGGCAAGCTCAAAAACGATTTTGAAAATTGTGCATTTGTTTCTCTTTTGGCAAAGGGTGCTAAGTATAAAACCACGGGGGCCTCCTCAGCCTGGAATTATGGACAGCAGCAAAGACAGCAGCACATTGGTAGCAGAAGTTGTTTCTCTGAGTACAGTAGAGATAAAGTCTGACACTGATAATCACAATGCTCTTCAGGGAAGCTTTTTTGCTACTAGCTGCAAGTCAGAAGCCATTTTTCAAAACGCTGCAAACATGGGAAGTAAAATCTCTTTTCCTTTCATAAATTTACTTGGTTTTCATTTCATTAATACATGCAATTGGTGTAGAGTCCCCTAAAGTTGCAAATCTATCTCCATCACTGACTTACTTTTCACAAGGACTGCCGATGTAATCACTTAAGAGCCTTTACAAATATTGGTGTGTAGAGATTTATATTTTTCTTTTAGCATATCATGTATAGTGTTTTTTATCTAATGCGGACACATTTCATTATCTGTGGTTGCTCTAGCCTGTGAAGTAGCAGTGAACATCGAGTTAGCAAACACTGAACCATTATTCCTGGGGGAAGTACAGGGTTAGATCCTGTGAGCATCAAGTCACGTGGTCATCCACCAATCAATACTTGACTGTCTTGTGTATATTTCTATTGAAAACCAACTTACTTAACATGTATTATCGATCCATTAGTACTGAATTCACTGCCAACCACACTGTAATTTATGGCTGAACGAAGCCTATCTAACACATGTTTGGTCCATAAGGTATATGGCAAGTTTTCTTGTGCTTAGGACACAAGGGAGAGAAGTAAGCTTATTGAGGAAGCTCAGTCAGTGATTTCCGTTTGGAAGTATTACCCGAGGTTCCCACAAGATAGCCTTTGCTCTAATCTCTCGGAACCTCAGTTTCCACGTCTGCTGTATGTGTGGTGGTAATCTCTACTCCAGCAAAGATGAGATAAGAAGCAGCATGAGTTTATACATTACATTCCGCGAACAGAGAGGAAGAGAGTAACTTAGCTTTACTCGGGTGATAAAAGAGTTTAAAGAGGAATTATTCCTGAGTGGTAGTTTTTAAAGTGGGTGAGATGAAGGGTAAAATGTTGTGGGCAGAAGGTGAAGCACCTGCAGCATTCTAGAAAGGAGATAATGTGGTAAATTCAAGAAACCCTAACTGGGAAGAATGGCTAGAAGTGAGGCTGTGTATTTGGGGTTACTGGAATGTGAGTGAGGACCGGTGACTGGGGTTAAAGTTGATGGCCTTTCTAGGACATACTGGAGAGTGTATCATTGGTCCTGTAAGCAGAAGAATTCAGAAAGATTTTTAAATTGGCATTTGTAATCTTTTTTTAAGTCATAAAGCCTCTTCACTAAAATATTGTTGTCCAGATTTTTTAAACAGGAAAGTTATCTTTTAATAGTCAAAGTATTACTTTTTCTAAAGAAAGAACATCATATCAATAAGTGGAAAAATCTAAAACTTGAACTCCCTCCTGTAAGAAAAGAAAATGCTTCTTTTAAACTGATTTTAATGCTATGAGACAAAAGAAAGAAAAAATAAAATAAGGTGACTTTCATCCCATTTAATACTGACTGCTGGGACTTCCTAAAAGTATGATAAATTTCAAGAAGAAAATGGTGATTTGGAAAACGATGACAAGTTTCTGAGAGGTTCACGTGCACAAGTAGTCTCAGGCCACCCTGCTGCCACTGCCGCAGACCGACTGGTCTCGGCTAACAGTAGTGGGGATTCCACGGCATTCCAGGTAAGGAGGTGGGCTACATACTCTTCCTGCAAAAAATGTGGAAGGAAATACAGGATGGCCTTGCACATGCTTTACAGCAGCTCTGTGGAAGTCATCTGATTATTTTTAAACAGAGTTTTGTTTTAAATTCTCAAATTATTTTTAAATTTGAGAAATAGAGTATACTTTGACACTATTTTCTTTTCTTTTCTTTCTCTTTTTCTTTTTGGTGCTGGGGATCAAACCTAGGGCCTTGCACTTGCTAAGCAAGCACTCTAACCACTGAGCTAAACCCCCAACCCCTTGACACTGTTTTTATTAGGACATTCTACCTTCGGTTCTCAGGAAGGGTTTGCTGTTCATGATTTGACAGTATGTTGAGATTTTTTTCCTTTGACCTAGGTGCCTAGAGTAGAGTGAAAATTTGTTCTCAAGTAAAAGGAGAGTGCTTAATCAAAGAAGAGGACTGCTCGTTAAACCAGAATCTGGAGCAGAGCAGGTCTGAAGCCCAAGAAATGTTGTTTGAAGAACAATTTGAGGGAGAAATATGAGACACAGATTTGAATGTGATACATTCAAAATCTCTTTGTGCTTAGAAAAACAATCCTATCAGAATGAAGTTTCTGGAATCAGATAAATTTATCGGAAAGAGAATGAAACATCATAATCAGGCAGTGAGTCCACACAGACAGGATTTAGAAGATGAAGCAGGCCCCCAAAGTGAAACAAGCTTGACCCACGTACATCAGGAATCACTGATCCAGTAAAGTCAACAGCAAGAGTTATGGCCAGGTGTGTAGGTCTTAACTCGAATAACAAGAAAAATGCACACGGTCACGAATCCGCTGTCTCATCCTTTATATGCTAAGGTTTTCATTAGGATGACAACACATTTCTGGATTCTGTAGTTGAACTTAGAGCAGGAGGGCAAGGTAATGAAGGAGAATAGAAGCTCTGGATTTCATATTTGCAGTTTCTTTGAAAAGTTCTGTTGTGTCACGATTATAAGTTCTGAGTTTTAGAATCTTGTGTTCTATTGCTTATGGGATCAATGATCAACACTTCCATATGTCACAGAAATGTGAATTAGTCACTTTCCCTTTCCGGCAACAAAATACCTGACAGCTCACCTTAGAGAAAGAAAGGTTATTTTGGTTCACTGTTTCGAAGGGTTCAGAGTCACACATTAACCAACCCTGGGTCTCGTGTTAAGCATTCTACAATGTCCAAACATATATATAGCAAAATAGAAGATAGATACATAGAAAAGAGGAAGGTTATTTCCAAACAGAGGGAGGAACAAGAGGTGGAGGGATGGGTAGGGAAAGGGAAAAATAAAAAAACCAAAGAGAAAAAAAGATGAAAATAGAGCTTTTGCAAATAGGAAGGGGAAAGAGTTGGACAGAGAGGGAGGGAGGGGTAGGAAATTAAAAAAAAAAAAGAGGAATTAAAATGTGTTATAAATCTGTAACAATACCCCACAATAAATATAATGTAATCGGCATGTACTGCAAGTGTATACATATGTCTGGTTTTTACCAATAATAATTAAAACCAGAGGATCATAAATATTTTTATAAAGCCCTTAGGCATTTTAGACTATGCCTATATGTATATTGATATTACAGATTTATTAAATTTTATATGGCATTATATGGCTTAGAATATAAATGTAATAGAAAATGACTCAAAATAGGCATGCAGTTTAAATGGCTTTCTGAATGTACTTTCCACATGTCGTCTTTTACTCATCACCATTTTTTGCTTAATTAAAATGACATCACTAAAAGAAACCAACTGTTCAATTATTATTAAATAATAACTTGAAATCATGATTGCTTAAACAGTGTTGGCACTGCAAGAACTTTTGGAGAGAACGCTTTTCTTCTTTCCTGCCTTATATCTCTAACATACTCCTTCAAAAGTAATCGTTCCATTTTCTGAGTATTGAAATTCTTACTTTTCAAAATAATTGCTCTCTTGCCTATTGGACTAATTCTGGTATTCATGCCCAGTCCTAAGAAGTTAGAAGTCAGGATGAGTTCTCTGTGGCATATTCTTTAGAAACAGATCATCCTGGTTGCAAGATTTCTAAGTTTTACATGAGACTAATAAGAAACCTGATTGTGGTATTTTAGAATATAATAGGCTAAAAGAAGTGACACTTAATCACTTAAAATTTTCATTTAATCAATAATTTGTACTTTGAATAAGCATTTCTTCAGCATTTGCTATATATCAGACACGTACTAAATGTTCGGGTTGAAGATTTTCATACAACTTCTCAGGCCATCCACTTCATATCCACTCTGTCACTAGCCATCTATCTAGCCATCTGTTCAAACAGACGACAGATTGTCTCTGAACATCTTATGTGTGTCAACCACTTGTTCATTTCTGTTTTTCCTGTTAGCATGTAAACTCTACATAGAAATTTCCAATGTCACATGCCCATAACCTAGCATAGTATCTTACCTGTGGTAGTTCAATAAATGTTTTTCGAATCAAGGAATGAATACGCCAGGGACTATACTTCATGATGGAAGAGACAAAAACATCATACTCCACTTGCAGTATTATATCTTAACACATATTTAGGGAATTAGACAGTCTTGTCATCTGAGTGATCAAACACAAACTTTAATGTTTTTCTCCTAAAAAAGAACTAGTTTCTTCTGAGTTTTCCACCACAGCACCGTAAACCAGTTTTGTGTTTTCTTTGTCTTTCTCGTTGGTCTGATTTGTCATTTGCTACATCTGACTTATTGTCAATAGTTTCCCTTGTCTCTCCTCATAAAATTAAAATAAGTAAAACACTTGTAATATGTTAATAGCACTTTCTACCCTCCCTCCCTTCTCGGCTTTCTCTCCCTAAATTCCTTGCTTCTTTCTTTGGTTTTCAAGTCACCATTAAATAAGAATAACTAAATATATCCCTACATTAATGCTGAGACTTTAAAGATACTTAAAATGTATCTGAGTATTTTGAGGCCATCATTTGTTTAAAGATTTTATTTCTTTATTGTGTTTGTGTTTATCTGCTGATATTATGGTTGGTAAAATCTACATATGACATCAAACAACTAAAGGTAAATTTCTGTTACAGAAGTTTCACTGGTTCTTAAATTTTTAGTCCATAACTATAAAAATTTGGCAGAATAAGTTACTCCCCTATACCTCCCTTGGCAATTGGTATGATTTAATGTTGAATTTTGTGCCCATATTGGAAATGTATTTGCACTGAGCTTGATCAAGGAACATATACATACATAATAAAACACATCTGCTTTTGTGTGCTTACACCCAGTGATGGCCAAAGTATTAAAGATGTCTGCAGTGTAATCTAGGAACCATTTGGAGTTTTACAATTAAAGCCAGTGTTTATATGATAAGCAATTAAAAGAAGAAAAACATTTCTCAAGAAACATAATGTATGTGAGTAGGAAAGCACCATTGTAGAATGACTGCTTTCAGAGGTGCCAGGCTGAATTAGAACGCAATTAGAACTGTGAATGTCTCAGGAATGAATGTTGAGTGGCCAGTGAGGACTCTTGGCTTCTGGCCTTTCTGGACCTTTGCGCGATTTGGTGACTTTTCATTAATTATGTTGTCAGTGCTGCAGGCTCTGGTAACCTGAAAGAGTCCATGTGCTCCTTGTAGGAAAATATAATGGAAACATCTACAAAGTATTTGCCAACCAAGTACTTGTCAGAAATATTTACTACCCACCTAAGATTGAAATCAAGTAAGTCAAGAAAAAATATGGAATTTTTTTGACTAGATATTCTTGTGCTTACAATGTAGAAAATTCAAAAGAATTTGAATTGGTGTCATGTGAATTCACTTCTCTCCAATTCTTGGACTCCATGTAGCTTATGCAAAACTAGAAACATGATTGTGTAGCATTATGTACTTGCATAAATCTTAGAAAGGTGAACCTTATTTTCTGTTCATTTCTTCTTTTAAAACCATGGAAGGCATAGATTAGGTTTTCTATCCTCATTTTCAAATCAATCAAAGATAGAAAACTTTAACCTATCTTGGATGAATTCAATAAAAATACAAAAGGATAAAATCAGTTCAACCACGAAGCATGTACAAACCAAATAATCAATTTCAGGGAGTGATAGCCATTAATATTAGTACAAGTAAACATTAACTTCAGATTCCCAGATAAAAATAGAAGTCAGACATACCTTTGCTAGTATGTAATGTATGTAACATCTATCCAGAAATCTAAAATATGCTTTAATATCTAGCAAACAATATCAGATAAATGAGTATGATTAAGGGAAGTATGCTATTTGAAACACACAATTTGTAGTCATAAAATTAATTATATACTTTTTCAAGGAAGAAAATCTATGATGGATTTTGGATTATAGGAGTTATACATTCTCAGAATATTAATACTATAATCAGATATAGAAAATTAAAATTAACATTTTAATTTTTAATAAAAGAAACACAAAAAAATGGGAAAAAGAAAATCACAAAATTACACAACTCAGAGATAATCATCATTTCCATCTATCATTCTTTGAATATTTCATAATTTAAATCAACAAATCCAATATAAAATTAAGATTTTCTCCAATAGGTGTGTTTATTGTCCTAGATCGTTCATTTCAGATGTATAAATCCACTTGTAACAAATGCAGAATTAATGCTTGATTCCTCCTTCCTTTTTTCCAACATTTACGGGATCAAAATCAATTCTCCTCCTTCAACATTCATAGATTCTCTACTTTCTAATATAAGCAAACATTACCTTTTGGCTTTCCGTTAAACAGGCTGCTACCAGACTCTTCACATGTTGATTCTTTCAAGTCCAATGGTTCCTGATTGGAAAATGTTGTCATCCAAGGAATATTTTCTTGTCATGTTGTTCTCCTAACCAGTCAGGAATTTGTGTCTACTTGGTAGGAGACAGGGATCCTTTTAAACCTTCAACAAAGCCCAGACATCCCTCCACAACAAAGTAAAAAAAACTGTGCAAGTGAGAAGACAACGGAAGAAAAATTTTACAGTGGGTGGACAAACTATAACAAGTTGTAAAACTAGAAATCTCTAATTTGAAAAACTGTCTTTCAAAAATTAAGGGAAAGAAAAGATGTTTTCAAGAAACAAAAGGTTGTGTAATTCATTCACAGATGTGCAGTACAAAAAACATTAAAAGAAGATATTGAGAGTGGAAAGAGATGTATTCGGACAAAACTTCCTTCTACTCAAAGAAATGGTGCAATGAAAAGTGAATATAGGTGGGCTTTCTCTTGGTTTGAATCTTTCTAAAATATAATTATTTCTTTAAAGGAAAAGTAATAATACTCTATCTTCTGAAAACAACCCTAAAAAGAAGGTGAAGTAGAAATACGTTGTTTCACATAATACATATGAAATGATATTGTAAGTTTGGGAAGTAGATTGTGATATTTGAAGATTTATATCATAAACTATTCAGCAAGTACTAACAGTACAAAGCAAATAAATTAATAAGCAAAGAGTAGAGATTAAGTGAATCATTTAAATATTTTACTTAAAAAGAAGGAAAATAAATGAAAGAATTAAAAGAAAAAAGATAAAAAGAAGCAAAGAGAAACAAAGATATAAATATGAAATAAGTAGCGTGATAAAGAATTAAACCAAAATTACCAGTAACAGCATTTGATGCTAGTACTATATTCTGAACACACAAATTAAAAAAAAAACAGAGATTTTTATATGCTTAAAAATTACAATTAAACTATATCCTGATCTCATGAAACTTTTTTAGTATATAAAGGTACAGATTCATTGTAATTAGTTAAAACAAGATACACTATATAAACAATAATCTTAAAAAGCTGACCTCACAGTGAAAGACAGAGATAAATTATAAAGGGCCATTGATTAGTTGTAGTAATTCTCAGGGCTGGGGATTTATCTCAGTGGTTAGAGTGTTTGCCTCACAAGCACAAGGCCTTGAGTTCAATCCCTAGCACCAAACAAACAAACAAACAAAGATGTAGTAATTCTGAATATGTGTGCAATTATAATACAGGTTCAGTATTCATGTATATAGAATTTGCAGAACTAAATGGGTAAATAGCTCGATCCACAATATAATTTGACCATGAACATTCTTCTGTCAGTAACTGACAGAACAGGTGGACAGAAAATCACTAAGCATACAAGAGACAAGAACAATACCGTTGACCAACTTGATCTGAATGACATGTCAAATGCTTCATTTAACAAACAGTGTGCATTCATTTGAAATGCGCACGGGAACATTTTTAAGAATGACAATATGCTGTCATAAAACAAATTTCAAAAAAACAGAAACTAAATAAATGTTTTTTTCACATCATAAATCACTTAGGAATAAAACACAATAAAATATCTAGAACATCAAAATACCTGGAAATTAAGCAACATATCTCCATGCAATTCATTGATTAAGGCAGAAACCACAAGAAAAATTAGACAATATTTTGAAATTAATGAAAGAAAAATACCACAAACCAAAATTATAGAATTTGAATAATGCAGCAAATATAGGAAAATATGTAACTTTAAATGACTATAGTGGAAGAGAAGTTCAAAACCAATGATCTATGTTTCAACTTTAAAAAGCAAGAAAATGAAGAGCAAATTAAATACAAACTAAGTAGAAGAAAGGAATGATAACAAATTGATGAAAGAAAAAATGAATAAATTCATAAGATGGAAACCTTATTTGAATAGAGTCATAAAACCAGGAAACTTCTAACTAAACTAACCAAGAAAAAAAGAGAAAACACAAATAACTGCTATGTATAGAAGATAGAATGGCCACACAGATTAAACAGATGTTCAGTGGCTAATAGAGAAATATAATGAATAATTTTTATTAAAATTGTATGAAATACATAAAATGGCTCAATTTCTTGATATATAATTTACTAAAATGTACCAAAAAATAAAAAATACAATTTTCTATACATTAACCTTTACCTACCAATTTTCTATACTAGTTTTCCCATCTCTAGGAAATAATACCCAGCACTCACAATTTAAAGGAGGAAAAACTTTTAGTTCACTGTCTTGGGGCATTCTATTCATGGTCAGCTGGCTCCAAGGACCAACATCCTGGTAGAAAGGCACTTAGTTCATGGAGGCTGGGGGGGGAGTGCTAGGGCGAAAGTCAGGGACTATATGTAGTAACCAAAGTCACAGCTCCATGACTCACCCAGACATTTCTAGAAGTGTGCTTCATTGATTCCTTAGGTGACATAGTTAAATTTAACCACCACACCTCAGCACTTTAATGGATAAGAAAGTTGTCGTGTATTTATACATGGAATACTACTCAGCCATGTGAAGGAAGAAACATACCTGATAAATATATATGAATGAATCACAATAAAAGTGGTGAACTAAAGAAGTCAGAGACAGAGCCTGAAGTATTATTTTATCTATATCAATCTCTAAATTGAACTTAAATTGTCAGAAAACTGGTCAGTGTTTGACAAGGTCTAGATGAAAGGAAAGATTTGCAGGAAGAAGAGCATAGGACCATCAGGAGGGGTTGCAAATGCTCTATTTCTGGATTATATTGCAAAAGGTACCCAGATATAAACATTTCTCAAAACTCATTGAGAGGTACACTTAAAATGAGTGCACTTCATTTTACATGAAAAATACTTCAATAAAGTTGCTCTTAAATGCATTTATAGGGAGGAGGTATCAGAAAGATTCTGGAGGTGTAGAATATAAGTGAATTTATTTAAGACATACACACTACAACCTAGAGACTCCTAAAAATGATTCAGTAGATATGTAGGTATGGAACTTTCAGTTGCTGCAATTCAATTTATAACCATTAAAATGTGATGTGGCAAAATGCTAATGTGACCTCATTCATTTCTGTGGGCCAGTAAGGTGTGAAGATATGTGAATTCCACCCAAGGATGTGAAATCTTTTTTTCTTCTTAAATTTAAAACATAGTCTTTAAACCTTTCTAATTGAATTTAATCATGGACCTCTGTGGAAACAGCAAAAGATGTATCACACATCTCGAAGCCTCTATAGTGTATTATAAATTCAATCTGAAGAGGTTCTCTATGGATAGTAGTGTGATAAACATATTTTGGAATTGTAGTATTTTGAAGTTATAACATTTGGAATTAATATGTTGATAAATAATCACGATGCCAAAGCTAAATAAGCTCTAAAATATTTAACCTAATTTCTTCATTTCCGGTATGATGCCAGGAGACTACGTGGGTCGCGCATTATAGATCACATTATAGTCTCTGAGATATTTATCTTTCTCTCTCCTTAGTCCCCTTGCTAGGTGTTTTTGAGGCCCTCACACAAAAATTCCGGTATTTTTCTAGCCCCTGACATTCGCATTTGGCCAGGCAACTTGCTCTGTTTAATAAAACAAAGTAGACATAGTGGTTTGCTAGTGCTGGCTTGAGTGGAGTCAGAGGTATTCTCTTGTGTTTCTGTTGTGAGCATGAAGAGCACATGCCTGGTTAGCCCCCTGCACGAAGAGGGGGCGGGACGGTGGAGTGCACCCACTCGGGTTCAGCCACCCATCTGAGCCGAGCCCAGGCGTGTTGATCCCCGGCAACTGGCAGAGACAAGTCCGTACCCATCTGTCTTTAATGGTTTTGCAGTGTTCAATAAAATAACTTTGGTGTCTGAAGGGAGTCTGTGGTGGGGGATATAACGTAGACAGAGATAACGTTTCTCCATTAATTGGAGAGTAAATCTGCACCAAAGAATATGAGACTCTAAGGCCCAAAGTAAAGACATAAAGGAAACCAAATTGGTTTTGATTCCTGTTTAATATATCAAAAGCCAATGTTTGAGGTGCTTTGGGAACAGCACAGCTTGGGTGCTGAATTCCTCTCTTGTACCTTAGTAAGTGCTGTCATATTGGAACTAACCACCTAGCTGTGGGGAAATAGAAGACCATTTTTAAAAGAACATTGATTAGACAGAAAAAAAAAAAAAGGCTTGTTTCTTGAGTGAAGAGAATCCTTGGTAGCATTTTCCCTAAAAGTTTCTATTTTAAATAAGATGTGAAGGAAATGTCTCCGTTCAGTGCAGGAGAAGGGAAACCAGAGAGACAATGAGATAAGGGAGTTAGAAGTAAAAATAGCATAATGTCCTGCTCTGGGTAGACCAGAACTCCCTTCTCTTGTCAATGTAGCTACTAACCACCTGACCAAGGTGCTCAGGTGACCTGTAACCTAGCCTTGCAGGAGGCCTTAGAAAGGGAAGATAAAATCTAGCCCGGGAGACCTGGCTAGATCAGATAAAGTAGCCACATGGCAAACTTGAACTATGAATAGATTAATTCAATACATCAAATGCAAATGATACGAAAAAGATCCACAAGTTTTCTGATCAGACAGAATAAAGTATTTCCTTTACAAGTAATGCTAAATGTGAAATAGATAAAAGATGAATAGTATTAATAGCAGCTTTTAAAAGCACATAAAGGACAGTCTTTGCATATTTAAAATCTGACTTTAATAAAGCAAAGGAAAAGAAATTTCTTCAGTTAACAAAGTTAAGAAAAATAAAAAGACAGCCTGGTGAGGGCTGCCACGAATCCCTTGATGGCTGTTGTGTGCCCTGGTCAGGGGGCTGGATGACAGCTCGGCAGGCTGACACTAAGATCAATGAATTAATTACACTTAGGGGCTGTCCATGAAGAGCATGGCTACCTCCTATTCAATAGTCTAACTCGAGGAAACAAACTGATCTTGAGTTGGTGTGAGAAAAGTTACCAGGATGATTGAGTTATCTGAACCAGAAAGTGGTTAAGAAAGTTTGGTCTCAGGCAGGATCCAGGCAGCTTCATTTCCTTTCACTCCATGTGGCTCTCACAGCCTCTTACCTCCGCTTTTGCTCGTGTACATGTGTCAGCCTCCGCTCTTGTCAGCCCGCCTTCTCCTACTTTTCTGCGATCTTTGCAGAATTTGATGGCCCTCGTCTTGCCGTTTTTTTTTTTTTTTCCTTGCCATTTTTGTATCATTTCAGTTAAGTGGACTGCTAGTCTGAATCTCAAACTCTTTTTTTCTGGGAAAAATAATGTAACTTCTTTAGCGCTGATGTTTTGCCCATTTCTAGTCTATCAGGTCTGCCTAGAACAGGGCATTTGCGTGGTCACATGGTCTGAAGAGACAGCCAGAGGCATGGCTGCCCCGTCTCAGTGTAGTCACCAAGGGAAGAGGGGTGACTGTGGCCTGGAAGACACCATTCAGAGCATTATCCTAATTGTATCCCTTGCTGTTCAATGGACAGATAACGTTGCTTCTTCTCACATATGCCCAGATGTTCTTGGACTTATTTGCTAAAGCATTCCACTGTTTTCTTGCGTGGCCACCCACACACCCAGGCAATTCAGTTCAGAGAAGATACTCAAGACCATAGTCTCCTTTAACCTATAGGGAGGGTCAATTGAGGCAGAGAATTGTCACATACCAACAAAAAGTCCCACTGAGCAAGCGGGCAAAGCCAACGTCTCTGAAAGAGCCCGTGCAATCCCGGGTCCAAAGGACAAACAGTTCCCTGAAACGGGCACGGGAATTAAATGACAGGATTCACTGCTTATTATGGCAATATGCAGTGGCTGGTTTATAAATCTGACCAACAATTTTTTCTCTCCTGAGACGGTTTTGCTTGCTCAAGATCTTTGCAGAACCACTGGGAAGGTCTTGGGGCAGGATTTTCATCTAAGGGAATGGGGAGATACGTGGCCTCAGCATACCACTTCTTCGTACTTTACTAGCCAGTCCTTAATGATATGGAGGGAATCCAACCGACTGCCTTAAAATTTATCTTTCATATAGGTGAATTTTTTTTTTCCTGATACTACAACATCTGAAGCAAAAACTGCAATGTTTTTTTTTTTGGAGTCCGTGGTCTACAATGAGACATGTCAAAAATTCTTGAAAAGAAATTCTTTGGGAATATCATTGCTATTTGAATTAAAAACAAGATTTGGGCCATGGGCAATATGAGAGTTTAGCTTATTAGTAGCAGGGCTGGATGCACTTCTATCTCTATTATTCTTTTCTAAATGGACTTAACCTTGGGGCATCATTAAGAATAAAGATGTAGAGATAGTAGAAGGTCTATTTATGTTCCATCTTTAGAGATCAAAGTGCTTGTTTTATTTTTATTTCCTGTTTGTTTTGATTTATTTGGGTTATTTTTATTCTTCTAGAGCTGGGCTATGAACAAAATATACTCTGGTCCTTGGAGAGGCCTGAGTAATAGTGTGTTCCACAATTGAATCTTCTTAGCTATTTTTATTTTAATTGCCAGGAACATACATTCTTTCAAAAAGCTCATTAAACATTGTATAGGGTGGGGTGTTCATTAGCAAAGATAATTCCAGGTGTTGGTAGATGGATCCCTAAATCTCAGTCTATCACACTAAAATATTCTGCTTACGTAGAGTCTAGATGCCCACCCATGGAGAAGATAGTCATTCAGGGAATTAGGCTGACTTTATACCATCTTTCAAACAATTTCTATGAAGACTTCTTGAGTTTCTACATCTCAGTAGTCAATGGAGAAATCAAGATCATTCAGTGTGAGGACTGTGCATGGTGAGGTTCCGGAAATAGATAGGGCTGTCCCACTGCCTGGAACCCAGTCACAGAGCTGTGTCTATTTAAAAGGGAGACATACTCCCTGTGTGCCCTGGAGAAGGACAGTAATTTGGTGAACAGGAAGCCAGTCTCTGCAGCTGGGACAGCCTCCCCTTCAGGTGGCCAAGAATCTACTTCACTCTTTCCCTCCATACATTGAGGTAACCTAAAGCTTCACCAAAAACAGATACTCAAAGTTTACTATTTTTAGGTGGGGCCCAATCATCTCCATCAGAATAAAATGTGGAATCTCCATCCAGTTACCTTAGAAATGAAAAGGTAATGTATCTGCTCATATTTTCCTCTACATAATTATGGGTGAGTGACAATCACAATAAATCAGAATATAGATATAGGTCAAATGTCAGTAACTGGCTCATCAAGGTTACCAAATCTTCCCAAAGAGCGGAGGAAGTGCTGGATTAGAAGTTAATTCTGCTCTTTTAGAGACAACACCTATTTGCTTTTCTCCGGGGACACAAACTCCCTATCGGGGAGATGCTTCATTTTTTATGATACTCCACATCCCACCTCTGAAGTTGGTGCTGAGAACTATGCTCTCTTTAGGGGCCACGCAGATTTCAGAGGCCATTTCTTGCTGGTAAAAATTTGGCAGGCCAAAATACATATTAGGACTGCCACAATCAAAGGTGGATGAAGTCTGGGACTTGGGTTTCTTTTGGAGATACGATTCCCTTATAAACTTAGTAGGCTTCATGTGTCAGTGACCACAGCCAAAGTTGTTTCCCAGATATATTACTTAAGCCTGGTTTATGTATTTTCTCTCTCACCTTCATGGCTCTGGCAACTCTAACGCCATGTGAAATAATATATGGGGTAACTGCACCCTGAATCTCATCATTTTTGTTTGGGGAGAAGAAGAGGCTTTTGTAGCTTGAAATCTTTTTCAGCTTTAGCTGTTCTTGTTTGGAGTCAGAAGCAGGAAGTATTTTAACATGCAAGTTTCCAAATTTCTGGAATCTTTCTCTATCTGCTGCCTGGATAAAGAGGACTTAATCAGGGAACTAAAGATCTAGGACAAAGTGAGATACTGCTGAGCTGGGCTTTTGCCCTTTAGTTATTATTTGTAGGCTATCTGTCCAAGGCAGCTGCTGAAACAGAAGATTCGTTTGAGTGACAAAGAAACTCTCAGTATGCTAAGCTTTTGAAATTTTGATGTTTTTTGTCATATCACTTAGCCTACTCTGACTGACACAGGGAAAGCACAGAATATTCTTACAAATTTCTTGAGCTAGACATTAGCTGTCACTATGTAGTATGACCTAATTTTCTCCACTGTCAGTGTAAAAAGTCTTGAATAGAGTTTGTCTTTTCCTGGTTTCATGTACTCGAGACATCAGATACTTACCAAGCATGTTCTTGTATCCTTCCACATAATTCCAAAGACTGTCAGTTGCATGTTCGTGATGGGATTCCTTATAGCTTCACCTTTTCTCTTGGAGTCTGCACATTAAGAACCATTTTTTTTTAGTGTGAGTTTATTAGAAAGACGCTAAAATATATTACAGAATGTAAGATGAGCAAATGCAGGTGAGCCTTGGAGAACTGGAAAATAATGAAGAGCCACAGAACTGTCCTCCCCGGGCTGGTCTTTGTCCTGCTTACTTCCGGGTGTCAGCTTCTCTCTTGTATTTTGTTGATGTTTTACCCTCGCTTTTCTGCTGTTGTCCCTGCATTTTCGTATTATATTATTTCAATTTGAAAGAAGCTCTTGGTTTCAATCCCAGACTCTGGGATTGCAGCTGACGAATGGGCGGGTTGCCTATAACAGGTCTAGTCCTCTGAAACATGATTGCCCCAAAGAAGAGGAGGCTGTGGAACACACAGATACTTTGTAAGATTTATATACATGCCAACCACAGTGTGCAGGCATTCTGATCAAATTCACATCCAATTGAAGCTCATGGCTGTTGCTTACATTCAAGGGGAAAAAATTGTTACTCTTTTTTTTTTTTTTTTAAGTCAGAGGGTCTATGGTGTAGTTGAGAAATTACATTCCTAGCCAGAGAAGCTGATCATAATTGTGATTTGCTTATGCTAGAAGTATGACATTAGAGCATTAAATTTCTTTGGTCTTATATTTTAGTATGAGGGTCTCGCAGACCCTCTTTGAAGATTTGATAGGACTTTGAACTGGTTGTTTTGACTAAATATTTTGATGAATACTAACTGTTGCTGCGCAGATGGTGATAGTTTTATTTTCAAGCCCTAGGCTGCCTTTCTGATGAACTGAGTGAACAAATATATTCTAAACACCCAACTCCATTAACCTTGTTCTAGTCCCCACACACTAATCTCCATGCAACAGGATCTTTCCCAAATAGGCACTAATTTCTGAATAATCCAATAAGGAAAACCCATAAATTAAACCTTAATTTATTATTAAAACCATCTTTGTTAAGATCACACAACTGCCAAATTTGAAAGTCCTATATGCCACAAATGAGATTTGTGAAAATGTGTTTTTAATCACTTTGTTTTCAATGTACCATAAGTGTCTTATCTAATCTAAATAAATGTTAATAGTAATTCATAGAGCAGTCAAACAGTTTCTTACTAGTCCTTTGATAGTGCTCACAAACTCGTAGATTAAATCTACACACTGTCAAAAAAGGACGTTGGAGACCTGAGGATGGAGTTGGTGAAGTGGGTGTTGTGCTACGGCAGCTCCCGCCACTTACCTAGCCACAGGTCCACGGAAGGACTTTCACAGTTCCCATTCTACCTGCACAGTTCGGAAACCCAGTCTTTCCATGGTGTAAAGCAATCTTGAAGATGCTGTATGTCCTTTTTCTTCATGAAATTTAATTCATTTCTTTTCAGTAGAAATTCTCTTAAGGTTCTATTCTTTAGTAGCATAACGGTAGAAGTTAACCTAAAACAAAGGTGTAATGGTGATCCCTTGATGGTGGGATCAAGGGCCACGATTGTTAACCTGAACTTAGCAAGTAACTTTCACATGATCCCTGTTACATGTTTGTCTTGTAGTTTGAATCTTTCCACTAAAGTCAGGATGTTTTCTTTTCCAGTGTTGCCTGATTCCCTTTGCTTACGAGGCTACTCAGCATACGTGTTGTTTTACACCATTTCTCCTTTTAATTCCTTCTCCATATTTTTACTAGGGAAATACATAAACATTTAAATGTCAAGCCTCTGCAAAGAGTTTCTCTAACAAATTAACACTGATTTATTAACCTTCTTTTGTGCCTCAGCTTTTCAGTACTTATGATGCTAAAATAATACTGATCAAAATGTAATTATTTATTTTCATGTTTAGCATCCTATCGGGTAGTATGGAACATTAAGAGAGACTTTTTTTTTAGCATATACTCATACCTGATGCCTACCAGGTTACCTGGTATTTAAATTATGTTAAAAATAGTTTGGTTGAATAAAAAAAGTAATTCATGTAAACACCCTAGATAATTAATCTGTCAGCTCTCAGGATACACTGTTTTGGCCAAGGAAATTGAAGCTCCCTAAGAAATTGTGGTGTTTCTATCTAAATTTTTGTCTAGAAGCAATATTTTCCTTCTTCTGCACTCATAAAAATTATGATGCCATTGCTGATTGCTGGGTTTAAAAATACTGGGCGTGTTAAAGGTTTGGGGGAAAAGGTGCCAAATAGACACCTGACCATCTCGCATTTTGTACGACAACAGGAGCTTGAAATTTTTATCTAGGTATCTGCGAGTGCTGTAAAATATAATCAGCGCTCCTATACTGCCATTGTATGCACAACTCATCATATTTATTTTAGTCGGGAGTTTTCACCAGTCTACAATCTTCATGCCAAAAACTTGATTCCCTAACTATGCCTTATGAGGGCTTCTTTGTTTGATAACTATGCAGGAGTCTAAAGGAAAACATGGATCTTGCGAGATCTTTGAGGCCTAGAACTGGGACATGAGCAACCATATTTCCTTTGCATGCTGTGGACTCAAGACCAGCTTAGATTTGAGGGGAGGGATCAAAGTCATATTGAAGAGGAAAATGAGTATAATGAAGAGAAGTTTTTTGACTGTTCTAATCTAACAGAGTCACTGATGAAGTTGAGATTAACTTCTAATAGGAAATTGACAAAATTTCTGCAGCCATAAAGCAGGAAACAAAAGACAAATAAGCAAACTAATATTAAGCTATAGTAAGTAAAATGAGATTAAAAACCACTTTGAGAAAAGAGCATTCTAGGTAGAGAATCCCAGAAGTCAGGCACAATGTTGGGTTGGAATGCATTTGCAGGTTTGAGTGTGGTCACCTATGGGAGGAATTGTGGGTAAGGTGGACGTAACAAGGCCAAGGTTACACAGGATTTTTAACAGGCAAAGCAGAGTAGGTATTGTATTCTAAACATTGGACGTTATTCATCACGGAAGAGACCTGTTCTAAGTTAAAAACCACTTTAAGGCCAAGACACTGAAGATGTGCTCAAATGATCTTCATGGTTAAAAATATCTATTCCTCATTACTCAGGAGACTGAGGCAGGAGGAGTGCTGTGAGTTCGAGGCCAGCCTGGGCTGCATAGTGAGTTCAAAGCTATCTTGAACTACACAACCACCCTGTCTCAAAAAGCAAAACAAAACAAAGCAAAAAATGTTTATTCTTGAATTTTCTTATCTGCAGTACCTGTATTTTGCCCTGTCAATTGCAATTTTTTAATTGTAATTTTGTTCAGCAATAGTGCTGTTTTCAGGCCTCTGGCTGCCGGATGCAGCTTCTGGTTCAGCATACTCGTGTATCTGAGTGAACCCACAGTGGCTCGGGGGCCAACACAGACGAGGAGTACTGAACTCCACAGCAAGGCAGAAGGTATTCTAATTGCCACACATAGCACTTGGTTATACTTCATAGTTTTCTCTGTGGAAAATAATTAAAGGATAAGAATGAGTATGTGCAGGGCTGGGGATTTAGCTCAGTGGTTAGGGTGGTCGCCTACCAAGCGCAAGGCCCTGAGTTCGATCCTCGGCACAAAAAAAAAAAAAAAAATTGAGTAAGTGCATTTATTATGAGAGAAACTTGGGATTAAATTCCTGGGTATAAGATCAGTGGGAACTACAAAGGTCGTTAAGTTTTAATGCTGTAGAGATTCAGGGGATAGATTCTTCTGGGTAGGACAATACCAAACCGTAGTATGAACATGGCGTTGTCCCTTTCAGGACAGCCACAGAGAGACTAAAGCATATTCTTTCACACCACACCTACAATTCTAAGCCAAGACCAAAACACTATTTGGGAACAAAAATAAAATATTGAAAGTCAAGTGTAGAAAGACACACACACATGCTTGGAAACCTAACACCCACAACCTAATCAATTCCTTCTGAAATTTTTACATCAGGGCACATATACAAGCAATAACATTTATACAGCACACTAGGATGAAAGAAAATGAGACGGGTCTTTGAAGGAGGTGGCTGTACAGTGACTTCACCCTCCACGGATTCTGTCTTGTTGCCTCCTGCCATGCTCTGCCAGCAAATGGGAGACCAATATTTCACAATAGGTATAACTTATCCCCTGCACTCAGGTTATTAAAAAAACAAAGATTAATATTAAAAATCATTTTATTTTATGTGAGCCAAATTTTATTAATCCACTTACCTTTCGAATGCAAATATTTTCTATTATTGATCCAAGTAAGTGTTATCTTGGCTTTTGCAAGCAGCACCGACTTGAGCTAGCTCCTAATTCTTCTCAGTATTGACAAAGTTCTTAAAAGGTAAGAAAGAAAACTGCTTAAGAATGGTTGCCTGTTTACGTGGGGATTCTGAATAAAGAACTAAAATACTATAAATGCAGTCCATCCGCATATCAGTGGGGAAATGAATTTGTCTCTTTGCAATGTTACTTTCATTAGGAACATGTTTTCTTGGTTAGTTCTACAAAATGAGTACATCATTCTTGACATGCTCTTCCTGGTGTACTTGTTTACAATAGTTCAGTAATCATCAAGATACAAACTAGGAGCATGCTGTGCATATGATGAGCTTTGGTGCCACACATGTAGCTATGTTTACTTAATTTGGAAGACAGCACAGTAATTTTCCTCTTAAAATTTTGAGAGTCTATTATAAAAACTATTTTCTTAGTTGTGGTTTGTGCTGCTTTAACATTTGTTGTTTTTGTTTTGATTATGCCTTGCTAGCCTTGTTTTTCCTTTTGCTGTATTTGAAATAGATACTACCAATCATGCAGGGGGCTTTAAGAGTACGTTTTAAAAGGAATTTTCTATTTTCCTAGATGAGCTGTAGACCTTCCTCTTCATGTTCAGGTAACTACTTCTTACAGCTTTATCGATTGGGGTCTAATTACTTGACCCAATTTGTGTCATCTCTCTATAGTAAGGATGTTTTATAGCTTTTGTCTCAGACTGTTAGTCTATACTTTGTTAATGATACTTTTAAAGGTTACAGACATTTTCTATTGGAAGAACCATTCCTTAATTCATCATTCTTAAATTTGCAAGTATATTTTCTAGGCATTGAATATCGCAACTATCATTAATATTACTTAAAGTATATTAATGAAGCAGAAATATATGGATAGTACAGAACAGACAGAAGTAGATGACCCCCCTCTACAGCCAACAAAAAGCTGAAGAAAACATTGTATTCTCTAATCTCCGATCCAGTTGACAAAATGATGATTTGGGGCATGTATGGAAGAATGTTCTACATTTCATGTCTATGTATCATGAATTCAACAACCAATGGTTCACAATGAAGTAGCTGACTCCAGGAGTTGCATTTTGCTCTACTGGCAGCAGATTCAGAGTCTCTTTTCTCTTCACGTACACTTCTTGATGTGGAGTGAACAATCACAGTGGTGGTAGGAAACACTGGAAAAGACGTCCTGGCTCAGATCTGATGCTGGCTGCTGCACACCACCTTCTTCTGTGTCGCACCCTCTTGGGGAGCATATACAGGGTCTCCCTGGCTTGTGCATGGAGAAGACACTGTGGGTAAAGTTTCTCAGTGCAAGTAAGCAAAGTCAAGGTGCTTTGGGCCAGCTGTTTCCAGTGGCTGCCTCTCAGATTCCACATCAATGTAACAATTCTTTGGATTTGCAATATTGATAGATGACAGTCACACAAGTAGCCCCACCTCTAAACTAGAATGACTACAGCACTTTCTAGGAGCAGATAACTGGGCTCTTGAGTCACAACAGTGTACACTGAGTCTTGCAGAGTATATACATTGGCTAGTTTGGATTTTCTTTTATTCTGCTGCCACTCGTGCCAAGTATGACAAAGTTTTTACAATTTTACCTACGTGTTTTTCAGATCTGTCTTCCTTCTCTCCCTCTACAAATATTATTTTGGATGATATGCCCATCATCTTGCAATCTGACCGCTGAAAGAGTCTATTAACCATATTTTTTCTAACATAGCCTTGTTCCCTTGAAATCAGTCTGTCACTGAACGATCAGATCAATGTAAAATAGAAATCTGACCTGTCATTCTTTTGTTTAAAGCTCTTGCATGGCTCCCATTGCGCAGCGGCTACGATCTCAGTTTCCTGACTTGGAAATCAAGCTCTGCCTGACTCCCCCCAACTCCACCTTTGCTCTTGACTTCAGCACTGGACATGGCGGTTTCTCCTTTTCTTGTGTTTGTTCAGGTCCAGTCTGCTTATGATATGTTCTTTCCCTTACTCACGCTTTACCTGCTCTTCACTTTAAAGTCTGCACAAGTATGTGCTCCTCGAGGAACATATTCTCTTAGCCTCCAGGTAGAAAGAGGCGCCCACACTCCGTGCCCCACAAACTTGTACACAACCACTTACTGTGTGGTGACTCTGTGTGTCCATCTTTACCACTGTACCACAAACTGTTTGAGGACAGAGACTAAGTCTTATTCTTTGAACTCTTGGCTTCTTGCCCAGGATGTGACACATTAGAGGTGCTCAATTCTATCTGTCTAATGCAGGAACGAAAAATGCCTCTGTGAGGAGATGAAATTGCTGTGATATAGAAAGGAAGAGAGAGAAAGAGAGAAAAAAGAAGAGAAACCTGGAATGATGCTTTGGAAACCAGTGAATCATGTCCTTTATTCTTTTCATCTTTCTCTTCTTGTTCTTATCTTAGATCAAGGACCGATATCCTGCTTTTATCTGAACCACCCCAGAATGGATGGCATAGTTCTCAACACACACTGTGTTTTCAGTGAATATTTGTGATTGACTGATAATCCTCAGGATACCACTGAGATATCACTCAGTGTCAAGACTGAGCAATGTAGAAGAAAAACGAGCTTAAAGAAAAGATATAAATACTTAGTATTACATTGCAAGGAATGTTATTGTGCTCTATAGAAAAACATATGAGAACATTTGAGGAGAGAAGAAGAATGAAAAGCAGAAAGGTCCATCCCTTCAGTCTGTTTATCATATAATTTATCAGCCATCTCATGTCTTCCTAATCTGTCTCACTCTAGACATCATTTGGTTGCCCAGCACCCATCACTGCATTAGTTTAATGCAGTGGCGTATATTTAGACTACCTGCCCAATATATTCATAATAGGAGGAAAAACAAATGCCAGCCATAACAGTTTACACCCATCCTATCACTTAAGTCGAATCCATGGCTATTTTCTTCTTCCTCTTGTACGTATTCAGATAGACGGCTCTTTACTTGGTGAAACAAGAAGAGTTACATCATCCATGTAGACCTGGAAAATCAGAACTAAGTGCTTTCCATAAAATTGTTCCGTGTGAAACTGGAATCAATTAATGCTCTGAACTATTATTTCTCCCAGATGGAAGTGTCATTTTAGAAATATGAAGATATTACTTCATTGTACTGGGAGAATAATCTAGGCATCAGGAGAATTCTTATTCAAGCATAGATAGCTATTAAAACCTTACCTGAGGTGCCCTGTGGCAGGCCTCTCTCCCATTCTGTCTTGTCTTTGACAGCCTATATAATGCTGAATCTTAAGGACAGAGACAGGTCACAACTCAGAAGGGTGAACACTGTGTCTCTTGCAGTAGATTCAGTAGAAGATGTTTTTGTCTGAGTCCTGATAGTCACTGCCTCTCTTATTGCCATATATGTCCATGAAGCTCATGATAGTTGACATACGTCAGTCAGGAGAGGTTTCCTCTCCCCTCTTGACACTCACGAGGCACTTAAAGAATTGAGGCAACACAATTCCATTGAAGTTTCCATTTGACCCCAATGGGAATGTTTCATATTTATCTGCAGAGCAGCAAGAGGGCCTGAAAAGAGGCATGTTTAGTTCCAGCTATAGAGCTATGATCTTGTCAGTAGAGATAAACTTCCTCGCTGGAATATCTGAAATTCTTAATAAAAATTCCTGGAATCCTGGAAGCTTTTTGGCAGTGTATGCAAATTTAGGAGAAAGAAGTAATCACAAATCTGTCAGGCTAAAAAGCGCTGGTTGGGGTTTTTTCGGGACAAAGAAATAGTTACTGAACACTGGAGAAGGTCTCTCCCCTAAATTCATCAAATACACACAAAGCATGCGAAAGGGAAAAGACAATTTCAGGTAAAAACAACATTTTGACACAAATTATAAAGACCATCTTCCAGATATAAGGAGATGTTGGACAAAATGGAAGAATTTTCAGAGATTCAACAATTTCTTCAAATGGTGAATATTGTGTTATTTTCAACAAAGTAAACAACAGAGTTGTGAATCATCCTGACCAGAATATTTATCCTTGAAAGACAAAGACTGGGACCTGGGGAGCCATGAAATGAAGTGACGTGAGAGTCAATCTGCTTATGTGTGTTCTCATTTTCAAGGAGAACATGGAATTGGACTTGTAATCTGTGTCATCTTAACTCTCCACTGGTTTTCTGAAACAGAGGTGGCCTGGTGTCAAATGATACATCACACGAAGCAAAAGGGGGACAGACAGGCGTTGGTGAAAGAACTGTAAGCTATCTGAGAAGATAAAATCCCAAGGAACTGACCACACCTTCTGAAAGAATGTGTCAGATTTACAATTTAGAGATAAAAGTTCATCCATTAGTTGTTTGCTGTCCCCAAACACTCATAAGGTCTACTGTTTTACACTTCTGACAGCACTAAAGAGTGAACCAGAGAAAAAAACAAACAACCCCAAATGATAAAACATCAACATTTAGTTCTCTAGCTGGAGCCATGGAGTTGTAAGGATAGCTTATAAAAGAAGGAGGCTACAAAAGAGAATCTGCTTGCACAGTCCTTCTGTGCATTCTAAGAACAGGCACCACTATACATACATTTAAATATGATTAAATGTAAAAATTTTGATGTGCAAAATATACTGCAAAACAAAGGCAGAATAAGTTAACATTCAGAAGACGATGAAAATTAAATTTTAAAAGCAGATTTTACTCAGGAAAGTAAAGAATATTTTTAAAAATGTATCTCCATTCTCAAGGAAATTAGAGAGAACAGAGTTTGTATGAAATAAGAAGTCATATAAAATATAAGAGTTATTGACAAACCCAGGAAAAATTGAAGGGAACTATAAGATATTAAAATACTTAAAGCTGAATTAGAAGAAACTAGAACTCAACCAGCAAAAATCAATAAAATGAACAACTATGTACACTGCAAAACAAGAAAGTTATATAGGGGAGGATACATATAAGATCACACATATTATAAAGAAACATTAAAAGAATAAAAGTGATTAGTGAGAAAATGATATCTGTTTGAGAATGGCTATATATATATATATTTTTTTTTTTGTTGGGGGGGTAGGAGGGTGCTGGGGATCCAACTCAGGGTCCTGCACTTTTTAGGCAAGTGCTCTACCACTTGAGCTAAACCCCCAACCTCAGAATGGCAATATATTTACATAATACATTCATAAGATTTCTCAAGAAGAACTCACTTGGATTAGAAAAAAAAATTAAAGAAATGTAGAAAAAAGCTTCTCAAAAGAAGCAAGATTTGAATATGCATATTTTTCATTTATCTATTATTGCATAAGAAGTCACACCAAAATCTAAAGACTTAAAACAACTCTTTTTCAAAAGTCTCTTATGCTTTCCCGGGTGCTGCTGGCTCAGCAATTCTAACGTCACAGCTCTAAGCAGCCAGCCTGGGAGGCATCACAGAGCGGTCTCAGGGTTTTGCTGTGTGCTCCAGCCCTGGGCTACTTGGAACTTCTCAGAACACCACTACCCGGAGATGCCTGGACTGCTTACCAAGGGACCATACACTGCCAAGAACCAGTGTTTAAGGAGAACAAGGCAGAGGTGCAAGGCATTTTTATGATGTAGTCTCGAAAGTCTGAGTCACATCTTCCACAAATGTGCCCACATTTTGAGTGAGAAACATACAACCCACCTCTCTATGAGTGATAATGTCACATTTTAAAAAGAGTGCATAGCATAGATGGTATTGTGATTTTGGAAAGTAAAATCTGTCACGCTTATTGAAAGGGGTTGCTAGAAACATAGTATAAATTAATAATTAGTAGAGAATAATAGGCAGAGACATAATTTGGTGAAGATAGTGGAAGTTTGTGGTAGGGAAGGATGAGAAAAGCATTCTGTAAGAAGAAACAGTCATATATGAGGACAAATTCAGGCTGGCTTGATATTTCCACATAGTGATGTTCAAGAATAGGAAACAACTGAAAAGCTTTCTTTGGAGTTATGAAGAAAAAATGTCTTTTTTCTAACAATTTACATCTAGTTTCGTATAAGTTGTGTATATAAAGTTTCCTGTGTGACGATAAGAGGAAGATGTTTTGAATATATAAGGGCTCTGGGTATAGTCTTCTGTTAACCATTATAAAAATCTTCTTTGAAGAACTAACCTACCCACATTAAAAATAAATGAATCAAAATTCAAAAGAAAAATAATGAAGAGATCTTTTCGACTGAACATTGGACTAGAAAATCAACATTTCCTATTTGTCTTCCTGAAGTTATGTTGAAGCCCCAAGAAGCAGCATGCGTGAAAACAGAAATACCATGTTTGGTGACACTGGAAGACAGCTGAAACCCCAGAGCACAAGAGAGCCGGAAGACTGGGTGACAGCAGTGTCTATGTAGTGGAACAAGTAGGAAGAAGTGAATAACTGATGGTGTAGAGATGACATTACAAAATTTCATTTCAGAGAAAGAGCCACCAAAAATAAAGTTATACAAAATGAAGTGCCTGCTAGGATATAAGCCCAAGTTCCTTATTTTTAGCAGCAGAAATAGCAATACACCTGGCATGAGTTTTACTTAACTCAGTATGATTCCAGGAAGCAGAAGAGTTGGGACTAAATTAGCAATCATCTGGACAGTCCATATACGTAAGTGATACTTTCTCTATTGCAGCATAAAAGAAAATTTGCATTGAGAAAAGACTGATTGATGCCCATCTCCATTCAAAGGGAAATGCCACATGCAGAACCCTTGATCATAAGAAGAATTCAACTTGTTTTGAACAGTATTGTGTTTTCTCTCTCTCTCTCTAACATATATTCCTGGCAAATATTTGCTGCAAGAAAAATTCACCTTCAATGATAAATAATATATGAAGACACCAGGAGAAGATCCGTGTAAATAAAACATTTTTTTAAAAAGAAGGAAGATGTTCTTTATAAGTTTAAAAATATTATTAGATTAACTTGTGTATCAAATCTGCAAACATATATCCCTGGCAAGATATTATGTTGAAATAATCTTGCAGAATTTAGGAAAAATGCATAAAAAACCCTAAAACTATTAAACAAATTAAATTGAAATTGCAGAAAGTTCATTGAAAAATAGAGTACTCTGAAAACAAAAGATAACATTGGGAAAGGTAAATGAAATTAAATAAGAAAATGTATTTGTATTAGGAGTACACAAGTAAGAAAAATCGATGAATTAAAAATGACTGATTTGGGAGTAATGTGCATAAATGCAATTATCTATGAAAAAGTGAGAACAACAAAACAAAACAAACAGTTCGATCCCCGGCACCACCAAAAAAAAAAAAAAAACAAAAAAAAACAAAAACAAATATTTAAGGTTATAAATTATAAACTATATTTGAGGTATAAAAAACTGAACTTACAAATTGTTACAGGTAAAAAACGACCCCGTGGTTAACAATAAGGGGTAGTGCAGGAAAGCTGCTCATCTTTAAATACATAAAAAGAGTAATTTACTAGGAAACCAGGTAAAAAAAATTAAAGAATTTAGTATATAAAACACACTAATTACCCTTCACAACAACCTCTTATTCAAGCAGTCAATAGAACAATGTCTACAAAACACTGTAGGAAAGAATACGAATCCAAAGATTTTTTTTTTTATGTGTAACAAATTGTCATAGAAGTATAAAGATGCTAATACATTTCGAGTAGTTGGAATACTAGTACCTTTTATTTATTCCATCTTATTTTAGAATTATCAAAATAATAATTTTGATGAAAACTTACATGTATCATCCACTTCCTGGAATTCAATAATTGTTATCTTTTGAAATATTTATCCCCATCCTCATCTTATTTCTCCCTTCTTTCTTCTCCTTTTCCCCTCTGCTTTTGTCTTCCCTCTTCTCTCTCTTCATCCCCCTCACTCTCTGTCTCTCTGTCTCTGTCTCTTTCTCTCTTTCTCTGTTTCTCCCTCTGTCTCTCTGATGCTTAGTAGGTTAGGTGAATTTAATGATTATGTATTGATAATTTTTTCATCTTGTGATGGTTTTCTCAGGGAATAACCTCATTTTAAACTGAGGTGCACCTGTATAACCAAATTTAAAGTAAAACAGTGAATGTTTATATTGTTTACCTAAAAATAAGAGTAGAGGCAAGGATATGACAGGAAAAGGAAACACTAATTATTGATTGTAGTATGAATATATGTTATCTGAAAAATGAAGTATTAATTTTTTTTAGGCAAGATTACACATTTAGTTATTAGCATAAACACCAGTACACATAATATAACTTTAAAAATGACAGAGTGAGTTTTTTTTTAGATTTTTATTAAAATTTATGAAAAATTACACAAACTTACAGGCAATCACACAAGCTTACAGACCACAATACATTGTGCCTTTTGCTTATGACAGTGAGCAATGTAAACAACCACATAAATGAAGCAATAAGTCACAACTACATCAAGTTACTATAGTACCCAGTGTACGTGTCACTGATTTAAGTTTGGGTTATTAGGTTCTTATTTTTAAGATATCATTTTTCCTCTGGATTCCCATTCCCCTTCCCCTTTGCCCTCTTCTTCTTCCCTTGAAACCTTTGTCAATTAGCTTATATCTAACACTTGCCTTTTTGTATCAATTGTTTACCCTTTTCTTTTGTTTGTATTTTACCTCACTAAATGAGGGATACCATATGGTATTCCAGCTTGCAAATCTGGTTTATTTCACTCAACATTGTATTTTCCAGGGCCATCCATTTTCCTACAAATGACTCTAGTTTGTCATTCTTTATAGCTGAATAGTATTCCATTATGTATAGATACCACATTTTGTTTATCCAGCTATCTATTGATGGGTATAGAGGTTCCTTCCAGAATTTACCTATTACAAATTGTGCTGCTATAAACATTGTTGTGCAAGTATCTCTGTAGTATGATGTCTTAAGCTCTTCAGGTAAGATACCTAGTAGGGGAATGGCTGCTGGGTCGTATGGAATTTCTACTTTCACACTCTTGAGTACTGATTTCCATAATGGTTGTACTAGTTTTCATTCCCACCAACACTGTAGGAGGGTTCCCTTCTCACCACAGCCCCGCCAGCATTTGTTATTGTTTTACTTCCTAATGATTGCCTAATTAGATTCCTAATTCTTTCAGGGGTAAGGTGGAATCTTAGAGTTGTTTTAATTAGCATTTGTCTAATAGCCATAGATGTTGAACATTTTTCATATGTTTGTTGGCCATTCATATTTCTTCCACTGTGAAGTATCTGTTCATTTCTCTGGCCCATTTCTTGAGTGGGTCATTGTTTTTAGGTAGTTTAATTTTTTTTAGTTCTTTGTATATTCTAGATATTAGTCTTCTGTCTGAGGAGTAGCTAGCAAAGATTTTTTTTTTCCATTCTGTGGGTTTTGTCTTCACCCTCCTAACTGACTCTTTTGCTGTGCAGAAACTCTTTAGTCTAATGTAGTCCCATTTGCTAATTCTTGTTGTTATTTCCTGTGCAATTGAGGTTCTGTTTAGGAAGTCCTTTCCTACTCCTATGTCTTCAAGTGTTTTACCTATTCTGTCTTCCAGAAGGTTTAATCTTTCTGTCTTAATGTTTAGATCTTTGATCCATTTTGATTTTAATTTAGTATATGGTGAGAGATATAGGTCCAATTTTATTCTTCTACAAACTGACAACCAATTTTCCCAACACCATTTGTTAAACAGGCTATCTTTCCTCCAACGTATGTATTTGGATCCTTTGTCATAAATCATATATTTGCATATGTCTGGAGAAGTTTCTGTGTCCTCGATTCTGTTCCATTGATCCGTGTGTCTATCTTTATTCCAGTATTATGCCGTTTTTATTACTATTGCTTTGTAGTATATCTTGAAATCAGGGATTGCTATGCCACCTGCTTTGGTCTTATTGCTCAGTATTGCTTTTGCTATTCAAGACTTCTTCTGTTTCCATATAAATTCTAGTACTATTTTCTCTAGATCTTTGAAGTATGCTGTTGGTACTTTGATTGGAACTGCGTTGAATCTATCTAACAGTTTTGGAAGTATGGCCATTTTAACAATATCGGTTTTACCTAACCAGGAGCAAGGGACATCTTTCCATTTTCTGGTATCCTCCTCAATCTCTTTTATCAGAGTGCTATAATTTTCTTGGTAGAGGTCTTCCACTTCTTTAGTTAGGTTAATTCCTAAGTATTTCATTTTTCTTGAAGCAAATGTGAATGGTATTGTTTTTATAATTTCCTTCTCATCCTGTTCATTGTTGGTATATACAAATGCTAATGATTTTTGCAAGTTGAACTTATACCCTGCTACTTTGCTGAAGTTGGTTATTAATTCTAGGAGCTTTTTGGTAGAGCTCTTTAGGTGTTCCATGTAGAGTATCATGTCATCTGCAAATAGTGGTAGTTTGAGTTCTTCCTTTCCGATACATATTCCTTCTATTTCTTCTTCTTGCCTGATGGCTCTAGCTAAAGTTTCAAGTACTATGTTAAATAACAGAGGTGATAGTGGGCATCCTTGCCTAGTTCCTGATTTTAGAGGGAATGCTTTCAGTTTTTCCCCATTTAGTATGATGCTGGCTGTTGGTCTGTCATTAAATAGCCTTTATCATACTCAGGTATGGTCCTTCTATGCCTATTTTCTTCAGGGTTTTCATCAGGAAGGTGTGTTGGATTTTGTTGAAGGCCTTTTCTGCATCTATTGATATGATCATGTGGTTTTTGACCTTGCTCTTATTTATGTGGTGCATTACATGTATAGTGTTTCGTATATTGAACCATCCTTGCATCTCTGGTATGAAACCTACTTGACCGTCATGTATCAGCTTTTTGATAATATGTTGCATTCTATTTGCTAATATCTTATTGAGGATTTTTGCACCTGTGTTCATTAAGGAGATTGGCCTATAGTTCTCTTTTTAAGTTGAGTCTTTGGTTTTGGGATCAGGGTGATACTGGCTTCCAAGCACACCATCCCTTTCAATTTTCTTGAACAACCTGAGGAGTTTTGGTGATATAATTTCCCTAAAAGTTTTATAGAATTAGGCTGTGAATCCATCAGGTCATGGGCATTTTTAGTTATTAGATTCTTTATTGCTATGTCAATTTCTTTGCTTGTGATTGGGTTGTTAAGCACATTAATGTCTTCTTGAGTCAGTTTTGGTTATTTGTTTGGGTCTAGAAATATGTCCATTTCTTCTGTATTTACTAGTTTTTTGGAATATAAGTTTTTCAAAGTAGTTACTCACTATCTTCTGGATTTGTACAACATCTGTTGTGATTTCACCTTTGTCATTTCTAATTGCATTTATATGGGTCTTTTCTCTCTTTCTCTTAGTAAGTCTTGCTAGCAGCTTGTCTATTTTATTTATTCTTTCAAAGAACCAACTCTTCGCTTGATTTATTTGTTGTATAGTTTTTTTGGTTTCAATTTCATTAATTTCTGCTCACATCTTTATGATTTCCCTCCTTAGTTTCTGTTTGGGGCTGGTTTGTTGTTGTTTCCCTAGCATCTCAAGACTGTTCATAAGGTTGTTTATTTGGGCTTGTTCTGTTTTCCAGATGTGTGTGTTAACTGCAATAAATTTTCATTTTAGGACTGCTTTCAATGTGTCCCAAAGGTTTCTTTGAGTTGTGTGGTCACTGTCATTATCTTCCAGAAATTTTTAAATTTCTTGTTTAATTTATTCTGTGACTCATTGGTTGTTTGGGAGTATATTGCTATGTTTCCATGAGCATTTCCCTTTTTTGACTTCTTTCATTGGTTTCTATTTTCATTGCAGTGTGGCAGATAATATGCATGGGATAATTTCAATTTTCTTATATTTACTTTGGCCAGCCTTGCGAACTAGTATGTGATCCATTTTGGAGAAAGTACCATGTGCTGCTGAAAAGAATGTATATTCTGTTGTGGAGGGGTGGAATACTCTGTATATATCTGTTAGGTCCATATGTTCAAGGGTGTGGATCAGCTCTGAAGTTTCTCTGTCGACTTTTTGTTTAGTTGATCAGCCTCTTTGTGACAGTGGTGTGTTAAAATCCCCTAAAATAATTGTGTTGACATTTATTTGATCTCTTAATTTCAGCAGATTTTGTTTTATGAAGGTAGGTGCCTCCAGTATTTGGTGCATAATTGTTTATCAAAGTTATCTCTTCCTGTTGTATGGTTCCTTTAACTAGTATGTAGTGATCTTCTTTGTCTCTTCTAATCTGTTTTAACTTGAAGTTTACTGTGTCTGATATTAGAATAGCTACCCCTGCTTGTTTTCTAGGTCCTGGTGCATGAAATATTATTTTCCATTCTTTAATTTTAAGTCTATGAATATCTTTTTGGATTGAATGTGTTTCTTGATTGCAACAGATTGCAGGGTTCTGTTTTTTGATCCATTCTGCCACTCTGTATCTTTTGATTGGAGAGTTGAGGACATTAACATTAATAGATAGTATTGAGATGAGTTGGTTATTTACCATCATTATCTTCTTTGTCTGTTGGTTTCTTGTTTTACTTTTTCTGATGTATTTTGTTGTTGTTTATCTCCTGACTTCACTGATTTTCTCAGTGTTTTCAGATGCATCTACTCCTACATTTCTGTCTAGGATATTCTCGAGTATTTTCTCCAGAGCTGGTTTAGCTCTCATATAGCTTCTGAGCTAGTCTTTTTCAAGGTAATATCTAATTTCTCTATCAATTTTATTATTATTATTATTATTTTTAAATTTTAAACCAAGAACATGTATTGGTACATTTTAAATATAATGGTCACATTCATCACATTTATTTTGTACCTGTACATGATGCATCTTGGTTCTCCTTCCTCTTCCCCACCCCTCCCCTCTGTTCCCTCCCTCCCTATTTATGGCAGATTTATTCATAATTTTCCATATTTTCCCTTTCCCTTTTCTTTCCTTTGTTGCCTTTCTGCTTTTCCCCCTTCTTTCTTTCTAGTACTCCTCTTCTTTGTATATTATCTTCCTTTTATATAATATCTATTACACCTCTTTGTCCTTATTTACAGTTATGGTTTCTCATATCAGAGAAACAATTCGATGTGTACTCATGAGTGTCTGACTTATTTCACTTAAAACTGTGTTCTCAAGGAACATCCATTTACATACAAATGACTCTAGTCTATCCTTTTTAATGGCTGTGTAGTACTCCATTGTGTAGAAAAACCACATTTTCTTTAGGCATTCATTGGTTGTTGGGCATTTAGGTTGTTCCCTATCAATTTTAAAGGATAATTTTGCTGGATATGTTAGCCTGGGTTGAAAGTTATTCACTTGTAGGGCTTGAGATACTTTGCTCCAAGCTCTTCTGGCCTTCAGGGTTTGTGCTGAGAAATCTACTGTGATTCTAATTGGTTTACACTTATATGTGATTTTTTCTTTTTCTCTGACTGCTTTTAAGATTCTATTTTTTGCTGGCAATCTGTGAGTTTGATAATAATATACCTTGGTGAACATCTCCTTTCATCATAGTTATTTGGCGTCCTGTAGGCATCACTTACTTGCATTTTAAGGTCTTTTTTTATATTTGGGAATTTTTCTTTGTTAATTTATTTAAGCCTATTTGCGAATCCTTCTATATAGTCTTCAAACTTTTCTTTGACTCCTATTAGCCTTAGATTATTATTTTTTTTTTTCATCTAGGATCTCCTTTATGGTTTTTTCTTGCTCATTCATTTTCTTTTTTGGCTTCTTTGAGTTCCTTTTCATAATCTACTGTTTTGTCCTCAATATCAGAAACCCTATGTTCACACTGATCATTCTGAGTACGTGTAAATTCTATTGTACTCTAGATCTCTGGAATCTCTATTTGACATTTCTTTGAAGTTTCCATGTCTTTGTTGAATCTGTCATTCACGCTTTGAACTGTCTTGGTTAACTCATCCAATTTTTTGCCTATTTTCCTGAAATTTACTGTGGGCATATTGAGTGACATTGCTGTAAATTTTTGGTTCATTTCCTTTTTAAATTCTTTTATTTTTTTTTTTTCATTTCTTCATGAACTTTTCATAGATTTCTGCTATCCGCTATTTTTTTTCCCTTCTACTTTTCTTTCATCTTGTTCTACCTTAGGGGAGTTGGGGGTAATTGGGTGTTTTCTTGGTCCTTGTCCCCACTGTTTTATTTGTAGCTGTGTTAGTTTGTATTTATATATCCCTCCATTTTCTTCTCTCTTTTGAGGGGGGTGCTACTGTATTGGGTTGGGGGGGTGAGGAAAGTTTGTGTTTATATGAAGGTTTTTGGCAGTTTGTTGCTTTTCTATAAATGGTTTTCAGCTTTTTGTGTCCCAGCCTTAAATTTGCTGCTTCAGTTGTTTAATTGATTTTGCCCCTGTCTCCAGGTTTTGTTACTAGGATATTTTACTTTGAAACAGTTTCTCTAGTTTGAGTCTTACACCATTTCTATATAATGGTCCTTGCAGTTGTTCTTCCTCCCACTTGTCTGTTCCCAAGAAAAGGGTGAGGGAACCTAGCCAACTACTGAGTCTGAGCTGGTGGAAGCCCAATTCCACAATAGTAAAACAGCCTAATGAACTTTGTAACAGTAAAAGGAGATAAAAAATAACACAAAAACAAAGTATACAAGCTTAAATCAATGAAAAGTCTACCAGGAGCATCAATTAGATATTTCAGTGGGTCATTGCATTTATGTCTCCCAAATCCTTTCTTTACTCTTATATTTAACAGTAGTTTAAATGGATCTACTTTCCAAAGTCCATGAGAGTAGGTGTCTAGTGAAAGTCAAAGTGGTAAGGTGTAAGAAATACAGCTATAAGGAGAAAGAATAGAAACATGAAAGAGATTTATTTTTTCCCTTCTTCCTCTAAGTCCTATGCTCTATATTTTGAATTTAAGGAAATAGTAGAGGAACAACGGACTCTACTAATATTAAAAATTTGAAGTTGTATCTTTGGGAAGGGGTATCAGGGAAAATTATATACAAAATTGGTATGTAGCATGATAAAAATGCAGGGAATATTATATAGAAGGATGAATACAGCAAGTAAAAACTAAGTAAAAGTTAAATGGACAAGATAAGAAATTTAAACACTTAAAATCTTAAAAAAGTATAAACAGTATTACACTGCTAAAAACTAAGAAGACACTACTGTTGAATGAAGAATTGGATTAAGATTTTAAAAAGAAAGGAAAGAAAAAGAAATTAACAGAAGCTAATGTGGAGAAAGAGAAAAGAAAGAAAAGAGAATGAAAAGAAATCAAGGTACCATCGGGCAAGAATTTAAACAGAATAAAAGTACACACGCACACACACACACACACACACACACACACAGAGCAAAAATAATTAATTTTAAAAAATTAAACCAAATCAAAACCAGAGAAAAAAAGAAAAAAAAAAAAACTCTCTTCTGAGCTGTGGCTCTTTCTAAGTCACGGAAGTCCAGTCCAGGTCTTTGTTTATGTTGGGTTTTCTGATGCAGTCTGCGCCCAGCACTGTGCTGGGTGTGGAGTGCTGTTAATGGTAGCAGTGAGACCTCACAGTGAGCTACTAGACATTTACCTGGGGGGCTCAGACTGGCTGCTGACTGTCACAATAACAGAGTCTGGGCTCTTTGCAGCCAGCTGATTTAAATCTGCCATCTGCTACCTTCCGCCCCTGAAGTTTCAGCCTGGCACCCTTTCCCAAGCAAATTGATAATCCCCTCCTCCTTCCAGTCCATGGGTCTTTATCCTAGAGTGCTGCTCCACCTTCACATACCTGCCGTGGGCTCAGGGTCACTGGGGTTGCTGTGGGTCTGGGTCCAGTTGTGTTTTTTCTCACTCCACATGCTTGTTGCTAATTCTGCATTCCTCCATGAGTAGAAAAGAAACTTTATGCTGACTTTTTGCTGGCTGCCACACCAGCGTGCACTGTTTCCCAGGTTCGCTGTTCCCCTCTGGCATCCTGCCAGTCTCTGCCAGCTGTGTCATGTTCCCGCTGATCCCCATGGACTCTCCAGCCTTTGGCACGCCTGTCATGCCTCTCACCCATCTCTCTGATGTGATCAGGTCTCTTCCACATGTATTGCATGGTCCCTTTGTTCTCCACTGACTCTGGGGCTGTGCCCTGATCAGGCCATGTCCTGGTCACACTTCACTGCTTCCCCCTGTCACCTCTCCCATCTCTGCTTAGGTCATTGTGTAATTCTTGATCCTATTTTCTTCCTTTCTGCATAAATTCCATTCATTTGCAGTCTTCCCTGGCCCTTATTTTTATGCCTGTGGGTGATTTTTCCTGGAGGGTCTGATACATTGACTCTCCCTGTTCCACCATCTTGGGTACCTCGTGAGTTGTTTTTAGAGCAACAAAATCAGAAAGAACAGCACAAACTAAAATGACAGTTAAAACCAAACATATTCTTGTTATTGGATGGATTCCGATATTCCTGGGTTCTTCCCCTCCTCAAACAAGGAATTGAAAGAGGGTAGCAAAAAGTAGTTCTAAAGTTTTATTTAAAATTATAGAGAAAAGAAGTAAAGGAAAGTTGAGAATAACAATAGAAACAGCAAAATATGTACCAGGCCTAAAAGGCAGGGTAAGAGTTACCACAAGAAAGGCAAGATAGTGATGGTGCTGGGTATGTAGACATCATCTTCCTTGGGAGGGAAAATGGAGAGCCCCTTTCCTGGTGGCTCCGTAGAAAAGAGAGAGAGCTTCCGGTGTTGCTTCTATTTACTGAATGGAGTACCCCTGGAAACTTGCGAGAACTCCCTGCAGACCAGGTGAGAGGGGTTGCACTTGAAACTCATGGAACTCCCTACAGTCCACGTGAGGGGGCCGTGCCTGAAACTGACACCTCAGGCTGATGTTAGGTCCAAGCCACTCCTCCAGGTCATGTTCCCTGCCGACCAACCTTGGCAACACCCTATTCCTACCTAATTCATATCAACAAATGTAAATAGACAATTCACTGAAGAAAGATTTTTCAAAGGAAAACTCCATATCATGCAGTTTACAGAAGACCTGACTTCCAAAGAAACTTAGAAAGTTTGAAAAATAAAAATGTGAGCAAATGTATGTCAGGCAAATGCCTTTTTTTAAAAACAAAGTTAGAATTTTACTTTATGTCAAGTATAAATTCAGATACTTAAGGAAATAATTCAGACAAAGAAGAGCAGGCATAAGGTACGTCATTCACAGCAAAGGAGATCTAACAGTTACGAGGTTTATGAAAAGAGTTACAAACGTAATGAATAAAGTAGCAATTATAGGAGCTACAAGGAGAAATAAACAGATATCAATAGTAGTAAAATATTTTAATTCAGAGATTTCAGTCTGTGACAGACGTGAGCAAAAGGTACATAAAATTGTGAATGACCCAAAAGGTGTGATTAATCCTTAAAATGTATCACACTATATACCTTAAAATCCTTTAAAAGACAATAAAAATTTTGAATGAAGTGAATATAGTAGCTCAAAAAACAGAGAAGAGTTATATACAAAGCGAAAAGTACAATTCCATCTCACTATGACTATAAAACAAAATTCCTAATAGATGGGTAGCACATTGTGATAATTATGTATGGTTGCCAAGTGCCCAACTTCTGGAAATGAAAGGATAGTTCAGCGATGACTACAATACAGATGTCTGAGGAGAAACATCATTTCTGTAAATGCTGAAGTAGCATTTTTCAAAAGTCAATACAATATCTACTCTTGATATGAACTCTTAAAAACAAAGTCAGAATAGATGCATGCTATCTAAATATGATGAAATAAACATGTCAAACAAAAGACCAAAACAATCTGTGTTGAAAAAGCTTTAGTAACGGGCTGGGGATTTAGCTCAGTGATTAGAGTGCTTGCCTTGCAAGCACAAGGCCCTGAGTTCGATCCCCGGCACCACCAAAAAAAAAAAAAAAAAACTTTAGTAACAGTCCCACATATGTTAGAAGATTGTGTCTCCCCTGACACCACTATTAATTGAATTGGGTCTGGAGGAACACCATATTTCGACAAGAGAAAGAAATTATGTGTATTGGAAAGAAAGAAGTATCACTGTTTGAAGATGATATGATTATATAAACTGAAAAAGTCAATCAGATTAAAACTACTAGCAACAAGAGAAGTAAGATGGTAAAGTACAAATTATATAATAATAGCTTCCAGTTACACAAACAATAACCTAGACAGCTTAAGGAAATAAATGAGCTTATTTATATTAGCAACAACAAAAGATAGACTATCTAGTGTATTAGATTTTTATGGCTACAGAACAAGTTATCTCAAATTTAGTAGTTTAAGGCAACATAAACTAATTATATCCCGGTTTTGGGCGTCAGAAGCCCAGTGCAGTTATCACCGGGGTGAGATCAGGGTGAGCCAGCTGCTCTTCCTGGGGAGGCTCTGCAGGGGGGAGGCATCCCTCCCCTTCTCAGCGTTTAGAGGCTGCTCACATGCCCTGGCTGAGGGCCCTCTATTCAGTCCTCAAAACCGCCTCACACCAACTTCTTTTCCCACAGTGAGCTCTCTGATTTTCTCTCCCTTGCTTCCTTCTTCCACTTATTAAGTAACCTTATAATTGCATTGACTGACTTGGATGTGATTAGTGATTTTAGTTCTGTCTGCAACCTTAATTCCACTTTGCCATCCAACCTACTGTATCTATAGCCTCTGAGCACTAAGATGCACATTTTTGGCATTGTTTGTCTTCCACATCTAGTAACACAAGTGCAATGTTTCTTACAAGAAAACATTGAGATGATTCTGAGAGCCACAGAAGAATGCTTGAGCAAATAGAAAGGAATCCTAGTTTTTGTTTTTGTTTTGATTGGCAGAAACAGCATTGGAAAGATGCCAGTTATTGCTAACATAATCTACACATGTAATGCAATTCCAATTTTTTTGAGAAAGCAAACTAGCAATATGTTTTTGGGAAGAGATAAACTTATTAAAATGTACATATGGAAATGAAAACCAAGCAAGGATACTCAGGAAAATTCTGAAAAAGAAGAATAATGGTGGTTGTATCAGATCTTAAAGCAAACTATTAAGCCCACATAATTAAAACAGTGTGATATTACTCATGAATAAATAAACACATCA